>JARYGA010024533.1:0-56986 GCA_030545235.1 Helianthus tuberosus | reverse complement strand
AATTCTGCATAATTCAGCAAAAATCAGCATTTTAACTACAAAATGCAATGCAAAATTATGGTTTATTGGTTCATAACACCTTCCTAAGTGTTGGGAATCAAAACTGTCATAAAAGACTACATAAAGCACATTAAACTGCGTAATTTAGCACTTTAACGAACCGGTAAGCACCCGAACAACCGGACACTACCCGAAACATCAAATTTTCACTAGAAGTATTATTTTGGTGTTACGGAGCTAGTTATGGTTACCGAACATCATAATACATCCTATAAACACTAAACACATATAACACTAACTAATTCCATTACATTTCAACCTAACTTCTAACTTACCATTGAATCACAACTAGAAACCCCCCCCCCCCAATGTTAACGGTCGACCACAAGTGGGGATCCACTTGTGATTTCTTTTAATTGTTTATTTGATTTGTTAATTGATCTTGAAACACATTAACCAAAAGGTCTACACATGTTGGAAGAACTTTATTTAAAACCAACAAGATCATTCCTTCTAACATTTCTACACTTCAAACTCACTCTCACCTTCCTTCTTCTCCTTCTTGTCTATGGCCACACCCACACTCACACACACATCCATTTTTCAATCATTCTCATACATTCTAAGGAGATCCTAAGGTGTAAGAAGCATAGTTAAGAAGCTTGGAAGCCTTGGAGCTTGAAGGACCTTCACCTAGAGCTTTTATCAACCACATTCATCATCATCTTCATCTTTGTTTCATCCCTAGCCTTAGAGCTAGTAGTAAGCTCCTCACAACTTGATTTTACTTCTCATTTTAGTGGTTAAAAGGTTGTTAGTGCATTTATGTCTATCGCCTCCGTTAATACAGATCATAGCAGAAACTAAAGAAAAACTAGAGTTTATATTGTAATATTTAGATAGAAAAGCCAAGGTGGCATTATTGTAAATAAGGAAACTCTCCTTATATCCTTTGCCTATAAATAGAACCCTTATGCCTTTAGTTTAGAACTTTTGCCATTTGCACCATTGGAGAGCATAGGAGCTAGAGAGAGAAAGTAGAGAGAGAAAGGAAAAAGGTGATTCACGTTTCTTGTACGTTTTCAGATCTATCAACTGAATCACAGATTAGAGTACGTTCTTGTGTTCGGTCCACGCATGTGTACGGATTTCGCACATCACACGTGTCATACGCAATCGTTCGGGAGTGGAAAACCGATCCTACATGTGGTATCAGAGCAGGAGCTCGATTGCACGGATCAAACACACAAAATCGCACGAGATTTCATCAGACTCAGAGTCAAAAACACATCAGATTTGTCAAATTTCTTACTCTACTCATTTTCTTCACGTTCTTGACTTAAAAACGCAAAATTAATGAGGTTTTTACGGTTAAAATTGGCTGATTTTTGGATATTGTGTGCGAAAACAATTGATTACAAGCTTACAAAATTTCAGATCATAATTCTAAACAGTTTGTGAGAAATCATGATTTTTCTGGTCCGAAAATGTTGAATAGTGTTGTTGCTGTTCAGGAAGATGTTCACCGATCGGATGGCCATCCGATCGGATGACCATCCGATCCAAAATCTCATTCGATCCAAAACCATTTCGTTCAATATTGTTTCTTAACCTCATCCTATCGGTGAGACATATGTGTCAGGCCCATGTGAATCTTTGATCTATTCAAATTGTTCGGCCCAATAGGAATAAAGTGGTGATGTGTGTTGTCTGATCAGGTCTATTGATTGCATGTGATATCAATAGAAGGCCCAATTAAATTCAATTGATTCAAATATTGCATTTAATACATTGTCAGTATACATGTGATTTCATTTAGTGGCATTGCATGTGTTGTTAAAGTCAAATTGAAATCAATTGAAACTAAATATATGTCGGATCATTAAAAGTATATATCATTAAAAGCATGAAGGTGAACTAAAAATTGTCGGTCACATTTAACACAACACAAAACAGCGGCCCAATAAGAAGTCAATTTTGTTTGAGGTCCAATCTTCGAACGACAAACCGATCGGATCCCAATCCGATCCAAATACATTTCAACATTGATAAAGTGATAAATTTGTTTGTAAACTCTCGAATGGCCGTTTGAATGAACTGACATCCGATCCTTAGCATATTTGTTTGTTACACAGTGTCAAGTGTCGGAAGGCAATCCGATCCAAGGCCCTTGTTCGATTTTTCTTAAGGTCAAGTGTCGGAAGGCACTTCGAACGGATTGCAATCTGATCCACGACATATTGGTCCAATCGTCGAACGGCAATCCGAACGGATTGCCATCCATTCACTTTTTAGTAATGGCCCAATTGTCTATTGACGGAATCAGTTAAACATATCGGCCCATGTGATTGAGATTATTGTCCAAATTAGCGGTCCAATTAGCATTTAAAGTCCAAACTCTTGTCGGCCATTACTATCGATTCAATAAATTGATTGTCATCACATGCATTATAGATTTGAGGTCCAATAGAAATAGAGTTACATCAGAGTTTGCATGTGAATAAAATTTGGCGGCCACTGTTGAGGATTCATTAAGATTGCATGTGATCTGATCATTTGTGACCGGCCCAATAAGAAGTTAATCATTTTGTGGTTCAATCATCGAATGGCACTTCGATCGAAGTGACATTCGATCCAAATACAAGATTTCAATTAAAGTAATTAAATTGTTGGCAATCATCGAACGGCAATCCGTTCGATTTGCCATCCAATCCAAATTTCAAATTTTGAGGCCCAATATCAGTTTATAAGGAGTTGTCAACTATCGGATTGACATCCGATCGATTTGTTATTCGATCCATTGACACAATTTCATTTGATCATCATTTGTTCAAAGCTCAAGATTATATGCATGTGGTATTGAACGGATAGTCACTCGTTTGACTTGCCATTCGATCCAAAGTCATCCGATTGACTTTCGTTGACCCCGTCCGATCGGATACACATCCGATCCAATTAACTGATAGTTTTTTTAAAACTGATCATTTGTTTATGTATTTGAAGGTGATTCAAGGAGATTAAAGGTAATAAACGAGGAGCATCCTGGCAGAAGAATTCTACAACACGTTTTACAACGCATTCACGTCCGAGTCTTCCGAAACATCGACTGTTACACCGAAAAGCATATCGAAAGCAATAACTGAGAACATTAATCATGATAATTTCTATGGAACTCATTCGAAACCACCAAAGCTCGACAGTATTGAAGATTACACATGGTGGAAAGAACGATTCATCAACTAGGCCAAAGCTTATGCGCACGAAAGCTGGTTTTGTATGGAATTCGGATACAGTAGACCAGTCAATGATAAAAACGAAGAAATACCACTCAAAAGCTTATCCGTTGATGACAAAAATAACTTCTCATATGAACAACGAATGATTGCTCTAATGCAACAGTCGATTAGAGATGACAATTTCGCATTGCTTAGTCATGATGGGTCATCTAAATCTGTGTGGGAAGCATTACGGGTTAAAGCTGAGGGGGGTAAACAAATCAAAAAGAACAAAATAGCTTTACTTAAAAAAGGAATTTGATTTGTTTGACGCTTTAAAAGGTGAATCTGTAAGACAAATGATTGAAAGATTTTGTCACCTTAAAATCAAACTTGATAGATTTGAAATTGTAAAAACACGTGAGGAAATCATTGACAAAATCATTGAAGCATTACCACGAGCTGATCAGTGGCAAACGTTCGTGTTTATTTTGAAAAACGATGTGTTGTTTGATACAATTACTCTTCATGTTTTGATAGAAAAGATAGAAAGTCATGAGCTTGAGCTGCAAAAGCAAAGCAAGATGAATAGTTCTTCGCATCAACAGAATGTCGGTCGTTACTACAAAGGTAGTGTACCTTCAGTGACAGTCCAATCAACATCGCCAAAGACTGCATACAGTGTTGAAAAGATGAATGACTCACAGAAAAGTTCATCAAGCTACAATCCAGGATATCATTCATCATCAACAACATCAAACTCTGAAAAACCTGATGAGATTCTCTGCAACATCGCTTTAAAACTGAAGAATTCTCCGTCAATGAACATCAACGCTGCTAAACAGCAAATGAGTCTTCTGGGATCCATTCTGGAATCATACGAAGATCTGGTAGCTGGGAAAATTGGAAATTCTGAACTGACAAAGGAAGATTATGACCAGATTAATCCAGAGGAGATGGAACTCATTGATCTGAGATGGTGTTTGGCAAGCTGCATTCAAAGAGCTCAGCGGTTCAAGGATAATACTGGAAGACAAATCAATATGTGGACCATCAACAAAGCTGGGATTCGACAAATCAAAAGTGACCTGCTTCAAATGCAAGCAAAAGGGTCATTTCAAAAGAGAATGCAGAAACTCTGCTGTTGAGGAAATTGTTAATCCGTTTAAAGAAGATTACTATCAAAAAGTGATCTATCACAGAAGCAGAGAGAAATCACCAAGGTTGAAACAAATTGAAGATAATTCTGAGAAGGAGAAGTCAAGAGCATGTGCAGTGATTCAAGATGATGTGTAACACCTCGTAAAATCACGACCAATATTATGAAGACACGTGTAATGGGCTTTAAACGTGTAAGGAATTATTTCCGAGGGACTGAAATTGTCAAACAATATAAATATGTAAGTAAAAGGGATCCAAAGTGTCAACATGCCATTCTTGTGCCTCTGATTGACTTCACACGACGTTCGTATTCTTTAACGAATAATTTATCGAACTTAGAAAGTCGTTTGTGCTCAAAATAAGGATCTTATGAAACATAGGGGGTTAAAAGTGTCAACATGTTGAAAGTAACCTCTGAGTGACCTTTTAACGATCCCAAGAACATTGCAATAATTATATATTTTGCTCTCAAGAATCTTGGATATTAATTTTGTGGAATTTCGAAGAAAATAAGACTTTTCGGGTGATCGTATGACTAACCGGGAGCTTAACGGAGTTAGTTTATGACCCAAGGTCCTTAAAAGTTAACTATCGGGGTCCTAAATGCAATAAATAGAAGTTAAATAAAGTTTAAATGGACCACGGACTGAAATTGCAAAGTTGCAAAACTTTTGACCGGAATCTGCCCTTTACGCGGGCCGCGTAAACATTGGGCTAACTCTTACGCGGGCCACGTAAGAGTGCCAGATGCAGAAAAATCTGCACAGCTGCAGGTCAGCCTGTTGCACCGCCTTTGCATGCCTCAAATCGGTACCAGGGACTGTGCCAATGGTTTTTCATGCACTAGGGACACCTGGGTGCATCAGGGATCATGTAGGGACATGTGGATTGATCACAAGAGATGGGAATTTGCTATATAAAGGCCCTCATTTTCATTTGCTCATTTGCACATTCTCAAAATCACTTCATATTGCTTTCTCTGGAGCTTCCTGGAGTACAAGCAAGCTTTCCTCAGTTTTATTCTCGTGCTAAGTACCATAGTAAGTGTTCTTAGTCTCTTAAGTTCAAGTTTTATTAGTCTAATGACCAAAAGTCAAAGCCATCGTAATTAAGCTTTGACTTAGTGATTAATCACTAATGGTCCATCCATTATTCGAATTGAAAGTGGCTGTGAGTTGGTAATTATGTGGGTAATAAACCCTTAGAAGGGCACCCACTGATTATCATTCTAACTTGGTCAATTGTCGGGTCAAACTTGCTATTAAAAAGTCAACATAAGCTATTTTTACAAATAAATTCATAACTAGTAATGCAGAGGTTATGGAACATGTTTTAACATTAAAATAACTTGGTAAATGATGAAAGAACATGTCTAAGCATGTTCAACCCGACAATTCTGAGTTTAGGCTCGGTTCGGAACCGAAAGTCGCAAAAGTAAACTTTTGCTTTGACTTTCAGTTCTGACCCGGTTTAGCTTAGTTTAGATATGCCTTAAGGTTCCTTTAGGACCATATTACATGTTAGAATAACCCTCTGAGATTATACTATATGGTTCCTATTTAATCCGAATCATTTACATGTTTCCGTTAAATGCTTAATAGTTGACCATTATGCCCTTTTGATATTAAAATGAGATTTTGAAAATATGAAAGGACAAAAACCTTTATTACTGATTTATAAACATGTCCTAAAAATTTGACATCAGTTTATGGTATAAATTAGGAGTTATGCTCAATATCGTAATTTGAAAGTTTTTTTTATTAATTAAACGGCATTTTTAGCATAAAACCGATTTAAACCCGAATTTTGCCACCAAATTTTATGCCTACTGATATGATATAATATTTAGGGATTTTTGGAAAATTTTACTGAATTTTAAACTAATTAAGCCATAGAGTTTTAATGTAAATTCGGTATTGACGGTTATGCCCTTTTTGCTAATAAAATGAGTTTTACATAACATTTTGATACCAAACCTTTTTCTACTGATTTCATATGTTAAATAAAATATTTTAAGCCTTATGGACTGATTAAAACCTCAGCTTTCCTTATATAACCCGAAAGCCATCAAATACCGACTTTTTACGTTTTTAACCACATAGTATGGGTTAAAACCATATTTAACATTTAAGACCCATTACCTACTGATATTTTAAGTAAATTTTTATACTTTAATAGTAGGTAAAAACTTTAAACTCAGATTTCCAGATTTGACCTTAAAGCTTATGTGACATGACCAAAATGCCCCTACGGTGCATAGTTTGGTTATAAATGATAAATTTCACATATGTACAATATCTTACTTTTATGACTTGCAAAAATAAATATTTTTACTGATCATTTTAGACCAGAACCTCAGATTGTCATTTAATCTCTTTTATAATTTTTAAAATGACCAAAATACCCCTACGGGGCTTAAATTGGTTTTAAATCCGTTTTGGGCATAATGGAAGGTATCCTACTGATATCACAACATATTTAAGGCATATTAACTTATGAAACCTGTACATGACTTATTTGGTTACCCGTTATGCATTTTTCACGTTCGGTACGGTTTATGTGACTAGTTTGCATAAATTGACCGAAACGGGTCAAACATTATCATTTTTACTTCAAAATCCAGAATGTGTTTAGTTTACCCATATTATACAAGTCTTCATACTTTTCGGGTCTAAATCACATTCTAATCTGGTCTTCGCTTAATCTTGTGTTTTGAACCGTAAACATTTCTTTAAAACTAACCAGTCTAAGTTTAAACTTAAGTAAGACCCGTTAGGAATCTAATAGGTTATTAAAACCTTCGTTCCAGATTTAGGAGCCCAGTAAAAGATATTTGCACTTGCTAATTGTTATACGGCTGAGATAAATTTGTATTTTTGCTCAGGTAAATACTTTTAACTTATTTTCCCTTATACGGGCTTGGGGTACGGTATTTAATAATACCGCTTGGTCGGGTATCGAATCTTTAATCGTATGAAGGTTAAATCATTGAGATAACCCGTTTAAACTGTTTTGTTTGTTTTAAGCCTTTGGGGGTTAATGACCATGTCCTGGATATCCTCGGCTCATTCATTGAAATGGCCACGACTTAAGCGCGGGGTGTAGGCATACACCTGCCGGTGCGTATGTAAAATGATATACCCGCTTGTTCGAGAATAACTCGCCGTGGGTTATATTATGTGGTGTGTCTATTAATCTTTAACCCGGTATTTTAACCCGGGCTACTGAACGTATAAGAAACATATAATTCTTTTACAAGATTATTTTTAAATAATTATCCCAAGTTATAAAAGAATGATTGTGCCTTGTGCATTTAAATCAATTTTATAAACACTTTTAAAAAAGAGTCGGTTAATTGTATTTACCAGTGTAAAGTGACGTATTTTCCAAAAGGTTAAGTGCAAGTACTAAGCGAAATGGGCTGGCTACTCCTAGTATCAAATAAAGAGTCTTGCAAGCTTTTGATGCTTAAATCTATTGAACAATATTTCTTTTTGTTTTGATCCGCCTGTGGATCTTTTTACAACCGTTGTGTAATACTTTATGTTACTTTCAATCGGTTTTGTAATATTTCTACTTTTAGACTTCCGCTGTGCATTGAACTGTGATTATTTGACTATGAAGATATCAACTACGTCACGATACTCTCCACCGGGCCCACCGGTAATACGTGGAAATATCGGGGTGTGACAGGTTGGTATCAGAGCCAACATTGAGTGAATTAAACACTAGCCATTTATGTTTAATCTCAATGACACAGTTGCACATTCCTTGACTTCTGAGTCTAGGCAAAGGACTTAGGACTAATCCTAATCTTTTATTTTTGTCCTTTATTGTTTTCCTTTGTTGTTTCTTTTGTTTGTGTTGGCATGAACAAGAAAATGCAGCCGCGTATTAGAGGAAGAGGAAGAGGCGGAAAAGCCCCAATTTTCACCAATCATGACCACGAGGCCGGACCATCACACCGGCGAACTCCTTCAGTAACCATGAGCACTAGTCCTCAAGAAGACTGGAGGACATATTTGGAACCCGCGAGGCGTTCTGTCTCGCTAAGCTCTTCACCCTCGTATCACCCCTCTTTTGGGCCACAATCAGAAAACGAGCCCAATGATTCTCACCATTCTTTCCTTCCACTGCAGCGGTCGAGTTCACACCGGGCTTTTCAGGACTCGACCCCGTACTTTCAGAGCCGGTTTAACCCGGTGAACGTGATTGAAGAACCAATGGGCCACAACCCATTGGGGCTAGAGGACCACTTTCCTAAAGCCCAGGGTATGGATATGGATGAGGATCTAGATCCAGAGCCTACCGAGCCACCTACTGGGACGCCCACGCATCCCATAGAGATTTCAGACGGATCGTCTTTTCACGGTTCGTCATATAGAGGTCCAGACAGTTTTACGGAGAGATGGGCCACTTACCCCTGGGAGTATACACCTTCCCACCATTCTTCACCACACCAGTAGGTCCCCTCAGAGGACCCATATTTTGAGGCGGTCACACCACCGCCGCCGCCAGAGCAGCAGACGCCTCCAGAACCACCGAGGCGAAGGAGATCAAGAGCACGGATGTCCGTGCGAGGGGGATTCCACTTCAGCACCCCCCAACACTCTAGTGACAGTCACTACCTGCCACTGTATGAAGACCCGTAGATGGGTGGGCCTTCAAACCCTGTTTCAGAGGTCGACTCTCCGCCAGTCGCACCACCACCAGTACCACAAATGGGTTTTGATAACCCAATTCCTTCATACGTTGGTGCAGCGGCGTATAACCCTTTTGAGCAGCCAACCTATTCTGGCTACAACTACCACAATGCCCCCGATGTTGACCCGTTCCTTGTGGCGGCAAACTACAATGCTCTTCATCCAGAAGGGCCCTACGCAGCTTCCTACCAGACCGGGTACCCAGCTTATGGGTATCAATACCCACCACCTCTTCAGCCTCAGCCGCAGCCGCCACTTGTCCAACCACCGCAGCAGCAGGAGATTCTTCAAATGCTGAATTAGGTGGAGCGGGATGTTCAGAGGGAGCGTAGGAGCCGTCGGGGTCTACTTAAGGGTTTAGCTGATTTAATCAAGGGAAAGAAGGGAAGGGATTACTGAAATTCCTTATTTGTTTGTTTTGTAATTTTTATTTTCAATTAAGTCCCGGTGTGGACATTTATTTATGTACCTAGTCCCTGCGAGGACTTGTATTTTCAGTTTAGCCCCTGCGTGGGCAGTTTATTTATGTAGAACTCCCGTTTAGGGAAATTATGTACTCTTTTAATTTAATGGAATGTTTTAAATTTTAAAAATTTCATTCCTTTTTGTTGATCTGCCATTATATATTAAACAAAATCTTAAAGGTAGACCTAGCCCATGTGTCATTCTAAGACAGGCCCATGATGGTAATCCCTTTTTAAAGATTCAGATCCTTGTTAACATCTGAAAACATGTTAACACTCCTAGCAAATATGATTCGATAAAATCACACAAGTCATCCTTATATTGGATTTATCCAATTTCTTTCCTTTATATTATTTATAAACATCCATTAGTGATGAAGTTCCTACGGGCCATATTTATTGTCCTATAAGACCAAAGACAGTTGTAGTCTGCGACTCCCTGTCAAGAAAAGGTAATATATTCAAGCCTTAATGCCTTGATCCTATAAAAAAATCATGGCTTATAAGTTATATCTGTCCTTGTGACTAGCCCTTTTGTGCCACTCTAATATTTTAATGAATTATAACTGAGGATTAATTATAATGAAAATCCTGAATAATTATGACCAACAAAATTACCCATATGGTTTGTTGATACCATGATTATTAAGTCATCAAGAATGACAATTATGTTATAGACTTCTGAATAAATCATTGACATTATTTTATGTAGCAATCAAGCTACATGGCAGAATCAGAAGAGGTCAACAGCCATCCTCTAGAAAATCATGATACTTCCAGAATCAACGTAACTGGTGCGGAACTTCAAGCATTGATTGACAATGCTGTTACTAAAGCCTTGGCCAGGAAGTTTAAAGAATCTAGTGGTACACACTCTAAGACTCACTCTGTGGCTCATAGTAAGCCACCTTCTAAAACTCACGAGTCAAAGAAGGACGATGCCCGACACTCATCAAATCAGCATAGTATCCCGTCTAAGAAGATTGTATTCGATCAAGAGCCACGTGCTAAAACCTGTTCATATAAGTATTTCGTCTCCTGCAAGCCCAGGGATTTCACTGAGGAAAAAGGAGCCATTGATTGCATGACGTGGCTAGATGAGATGGATACAGTGGTTGATATTAGTGGATGTGCAGAGCAAGATATTGTGAAGTTTGTTTCACAATCGTTCAAAGGTGAAGCTCTAGATTGGTGGAGGTCCTTAATCCAAGCTATAGGAAAGATCCCGTTGTACAACTTGACATGGGCTCCGTTTGTAACATTAATCAAAGAAAATTTATGTCCTCAACATGAAGTTGAGAAAATTGAGACTGACTTTTTGACATTGGTCATGAAGAACTTAGACTGTCAGGCATATCTTACGAGTTTCAACACCATGTCTCGATTGGTTCCATATTTGGTCACACCGAAACCAAAACGTATAGCCAGTTTTATTGGAGGTTTAGCTCCGGAGATTAAGGCAAGTGTGAAAGCATCAAGACCTACTACCTTTAGGTCAGTGGCTGATTTATCATTATCTCTTACCCTCGATGCGGTCAGGTAGAGATCGCTTAGGAATTCTGATGAGGGGAAAAGGAAATGTGAGGATGAAATTCACACCATTCTGATAAGAAACATAAGGGGAACTCCGATCACAAGAAGAGTTCAGGGTTCAAGAAGGATAGCCAACAGGCGGGTGAGAAACCCAAATGCAAGACCTGTAAGAAGTGCCATCTAGGAAAGTGCAGATTCGAATCAAAGTCCCAATCGCAGCCCAGACCTTGTGGGATCTGCAAATCAAGCGAGCATAAAACGTTAGATTTCAAGAAAATAAAGGATGCGACTTGTTACAACTGTAACGAGAAAGGGCATATCAAGTCCAACTACCCAAAGTATGCAAAGAAACCTGAAGAAGTTAAAAAGACCAATGCTCGGGTCTTTCAAATGAATGCTCAAGAAGCGGTTCAGAATGACAACGTGATAACAGGTACCTTTCTTATCAATGATGTTTATGCAAGGGTATTGTTTGATTCAGGTGCAGATAAGTCGTTTGTGGATGATAAATTTTGTAAGTTATTAAATCTGCCTGTTAAAACCCTAAGCATAAAATATGAAGTACAATTGGTCGATGGTACCATAGAAACTGCTTCAACCGTGTTAGATGGATGTTTTATATCCATTAGGAACCACTCTTTTCCGTTGTCTTTGCTTCCTTTGAAACTAGCTGGATTCGACATAGTGATAGGCATGGATTGGTTATCTCATAACCAAGCCCAGATTGTTTGTGATAAGAAGCAGGTGGTTATTAAAACTCCTTATGGTGAGCCGTTAATAATACAAGGAGATACTCAGTATGGGTTGCCTAAGCAAGTGTCTATGCTTTAGGCGTCGAAGTGTTTGAAAAAGGGCTGTGTCATCTACATGGCACAAGTGACTATTGATGAACCAAAGCCCAAGATCGAAGACATCCCCATCATCTCTGAATATCCAAAAGTCTTTCCTGAAGAATTACCTGGTTTACCCCCAGATAGGCAAGTGGAGTTTAGAATTGATATTATTCCTGGAGCAGCACCAGTTGCAAGAGCACCCTACCGGTTGGCACCGACTGAGATGAAAGAATTGAGGACTCAACTGGATGATTTGTTGGCGAAGGGTTTTATTCAACGTAGTTCATCTCCTTAGGGAGCACCGAACCTGTTTGTGAAGAAGAAGGATGGATCAATGCGTTTATGCATTGATTATCGTGAGCTAAACAAGGTTACAATCAAGAACATATATCCATTGCCTAGGATCGATGATCTGTTCGATCAATTGCAAGGGGCAAGTTATTTCTCCAAGATTGACTTGAGATCAGGTTACCATCAGCTGAAGGTCAGAAATGAAGATGTGCACAAGACTGCATTCAGAACTCGTTATGGTCACTACGAGTTCTTGGTGATGCCTTTTGGGCTCTCTAATGCACCAGCAACGTTTATGGACTTCATGAATCGCGTTTATAAACCCTATTTAGATAAGTTTGTCATTGTTTTTATTGATGACATACTTATATATTCAAAGAATTAGGCTGATCATGAAAAGCACCTTCGATGTATCCTTAAACTTCTTCAGCAAGAAAAGCTCTACGCCAAGTTTTCAAAATGTGAGTTTTGGCTTCTCGAAGTCCAATTCCTTGGACATGTGGTAAGCGAGAGTGGTATCCAAGTGAATCCCGCTAAGATTGAAGCTATCATGAATTGGCAAGAGCCAAAGACGCCCACGAAGATTCGCAGCTTCTTGGGTCTAGCAGGATATTACAGGCATTTTATTGGAAAATTTTTAAGGATTACAGCACCCCTAACTTCATTGACTCGAAAGAATATAAAGTTTGATTAGGGTCCTAAGCAACAAGAATCCTTTGAGATTCTTAAGCAAAAGCTGAGCAATGCTCCGGTTTTGACATTGCCTGAAGGAATTGATGAGTTTGTGGTATACTGCGACGCATCGCACACTAGAATGGGTTGTGTACTCATGCAAAGAGGCAAGGTCATTGCCTATGCCTCACGACAATTAAAGGTGCACGAAAATAATTACACCACCTATGACTTGGAATTGGGTGCAGTTGTATTTGCACTAAAGCTTTGGAGGCATTATTTATATGGTACCAAGTGTGTGATCTATTCTGATCATAAAAGCCTTCAACACTTGTTCAACCAGAAGGATCTGAACATGAGACAGCGTCGATGGATGGAGAGACTGAACGATTATGATTGTGAAATCTGATATCATCCAGGCAAGGCGAATGTGGTAGCTGATTCTTTGAGCAGGAAAGAAAGAGTTATGCCCATTAGAATCAATGCCAAGAGCATTGAGTTGAAAAACAGCTTGAATGAAAGATTGTTAGCCGCTCAGAAGGAAGCTGTATTAGAAACTAACTATCCGAATGAAAAGTTGGGAGTAACTGCTGAACATTTATCATATGACAAGGATGGAATCTTAAGATTGAATGGACGAATATGGGTTCCAATCTATGGAGGACTTCGGGACGTGATCCTTCAAGAAGCCCATAGTTCCAAGTACTCAGTTCATCCTGGAAGTGATAAGATATACCAGGATTTAAAGGCAAATTATTGGTGGATAGGTTTGAAGAAATCTATAGCCACTTATGTGGCTAAATGCCTGACATGTGCACAGGTTAAAGCCGAACACCAGAAGCCGTCAGGTTTGCTGCAACAGCCTGAACTTCCCACCTGGAAGTGGGAAATGGTAACTATGGATTTTATCACTAAGTTACCAAGATCGAAGCGAGGAAATGATACTATTTGGGTTATAGTCGATAGATTGACTAAGTCAGCCCACTTCTTACCTATTAAGGAAACTCACAGCTCCGACAAGTTAGCTCAGCTGTACATAGATGAGATTGTATCTCTCCACGGAGTGCCAGTGTCTATTATCTCTGATAGGGATACAAGATACACATCACATTTTTGGAAAAGCTTTCAGCAATCTTTAGGCACACGTATAAACTTCAGCACAGCATATCATCCTCAGACGGATGGTAAAAGCGAACATACGATACAAACACTCGAGGATATGCTACGAGCTTGTGTTATTGATTTAGGAGGAATTTGGGATGATCATCTTCCGTTAATTGAATTTTCGTATAATAATAGCTATCATTCAAGCATCCAAGCTGCACCTTTCGAAGCTTTGTATGGAAGAAAGTGCAGGACGCTAGTTTGTTGGGCGGAAGTTGGAGATGTCCAACTAACATGTGACAACCCTCACAATTTTAGGTACTGTACAATTAATTAATTTTTATTATGTGCTTAATGACTGTGCTTGATTACAACTGACAATTTAAACTGCTTTATGATTTTTGTATCATACATACATGTGCATCATATTTCATGCAGTCACTCCATTTATTACACACAAACATTAGTGATATACTTGATGCACACAGCACAGTTAGCACACTAAACGGTTGATTCAGAAATAATGCTGACAATGCCTGCACATAGTCAGACAATGTTATTATGGCCAATATGAGCCAGGGACAGGGTACTACACTAGTATGGAGTGTAGGGAAGTGAGGACCATAAAACTGCGTCACTAGGTGATAGTTATAGTGTCGGGAAGTGCCTAAAACATACTATAAACGCAGAATTCTGCATTTATTATTAAAAATTCAGCATTAAACATGCTAGTAAAGTACAAAAATTTGGCAGAATGGTCCTGTATACTTTCCTAAGTGCCGGGAATAATTTGTGTTACAAAAATATATATAAAAGACACCTTACGGACTAATTAAACACTTTAACGGGACGGTATCTAACCGGACAACCGGACATTACCCGGAACACTAATTTTTTGTCAAATACTTTGTTTTATTATTTTTGGCCAGTCATGATTCCCGTTTACCATAACACCCACTAAAAATCATATAACTAACATATGGAAGTTATACTTGCTTACTAACTAACTATTACATTCTAGTTACAAATTTTTTCATTCAAGCCCCCCCCCCCCCCCCCCCCAAACCGAAAATCGGTCCCCATGGACCCCACAAATCCTCTTCACCATACTTACTATCATTCCTTGATTTCATTTTAATTTTATAATGGATAGAATGCTTGTTGAACTAGACATAATATATGAAGACATCCTTTAAGTATGGAGCCTTAGATCATCTTCATCATTTCAAGTTCACACTCTCTCACTTCACTCACACTCTCTCTCTCTCTTTCGGCTCACCCCAAACCGCCACCATCACCACCACATAACCACCATCATCTTCCATTTTCAAGTAACTTTCAAGCTTAAAGGTTGATACAAGAGAGCTTGTTTTGTGTGGAGCTTCATAAGGGCTGGGTTTCTAGCTTGTTCATCATCTTTTCTCAACATTTTTCTCACTAGATTCTACCCTAGCCTTGTGCTAGTAGTAAGTTACTTGTACACCCTTGTTCATCTTGTTGTTGTGATCACAAGTTGTAGTATGTTATTATGTTTAAATCACAAGAACTAGAACACTAAAAAGATGAACATGAAACTTTACATAAAATCCTACATAAAAAGTTTACTTGAAGATGAAATACGACTAATAGTATGTTGTTATGAGTATGTTGTTAAACTTGTGATGATTTTTGGTTGTGTGATAATCATCTTATGAATCTTGTTAAATAATATCCAATAATATGGTTTAACAAGATTAGAGAATGGTTATGTATTACATAAATAACCACTTTCTAGTAAGACATGAACTTGATGAAATGATTTTTTTTACATAATATAAATTAACTAGTAAGTTGATGAGTTTGTAAATCTAAGAGTTTACAAAGGATTTTTGTAATAAACCAAGTTAGAGAAGCGGTTTTGGAAAATCATAATTTTACATATACTTACATTATTTTTAGAAGCAAAATAAGTGTAAGAGCGTTTATTTACAAGAAGAGTTCAAGAGTTAAATTTTTGTAAAAATTAATTGTAAGTTGTAAACACTAAATCATTTTGTGAGAATGATTTTTAAAGAAATAAATACGTTTCGAAAGGTAACTAAGTCCACTAAAAGTCTTACCGAGTTACTACGCGTTTTCGAGATATATCAAGTTCATGACTAGCATGAAACGCATATATTTTTGCTCTTGGTAATGTAAAGATTAATTGTTGATGACTGTTGATTGATTTTGAAAAGAAAACGATATGCTTATTAGCATGGACATTCCCGTTTTAGGGGAAACTCTGGCGAAATTTTCTAAAAAATCCCAAGACTTAGAAAATTATTTTCTAACAAATATTTACAAACTATGTAACTTTGTTTTTCGGAAGTAAACTTCGCCATAAGTTTTATTACAAAACTCCAAAGTATTGGAAGTGGGTTTTTGAAAATTAAAGCGAATAAATATATATTTTAAATATATATTTCATGATTAACATGCTTGTGTGATTATTTGTATTTTTGGAAAAATATATATTTTGGACATATTATTCTTGATAGATAAAATATTATATATTTTCTAAAGTGGGACTTAAAAAAATATATAATACTCTAAATCACAAAATACACATATAAATACTTGAGAAGCATAGATACGAAATAGTTGCCTAACTATTTTTCCTAAAGACAAAAGTTAAGTTAAAATAATTATTATTATTTTGACAAGTATAATATCAAAGTAACGCAACTCAAAACACTAAACCCTAAGCCAAGGCACGGCCCGTTCGTCTAATAGACATTAGTACGTGTAGGTCGTCGCGCAGCAGATCGAGTTTGAGATTGACGTTACAGGATACGCACTTTTGTGAGTTCATATCCCCCTTTTCTCTTTACTGTTTTCAGTTTTATACTTCGGGGGTGAAATACATGCAAAAATTATTACAAACATTTATTTACATGGTATGGTTAGCTTAGGGAGGGTTTATACTACTAGATCATGTGAAGGGTGGGTACAACACTTAAGGCCATTAATCCTCGTCGTAGGACCGAGGGACATGAGTGATAGATCTATTTGGGTGTAGCGAGCCCCACTCCTGAGTCCGCTGAGTGGACCAGGCGGTGACTATGTGCCCGACGCACAAATTTGCTAGGTTTGAGTTTTCCTGCACCTTTTCACACATACCAGTGGCTTTGCAACCCAGTGGTGATCTCTTTTTCCTTATTGCTACATACCAGGGACTTTTATACATACTTTAAAGGTTTATACATACTCACTTTTACATGAACTCGCTCAACTTTTGTTGATTTTTTTTCAAACTACATGTATTTCAGGAAATTAGTGGATCTGGCGATGTGTGCAATCGTATCAAGCTGCGTAGGGAATAATGAGGTCATCCAGGTTTAGGAGGTGTGATCCTTTCCTGGACGGGTTGCACGTCCTTAACCCATGTTTTTAGTCAAGTCTTTTGTGGTGTCATGTGAACACGTTTTAATTATGTCATGGTTGTATGTTGTTTTATGTGTCGACTTTTAAACAATGATGTTGTGGTAACTTTTAAAACTTAATGAATGGATGACTGTCATGTGTTCTATTTTCATATAGCATTGTTATGATTGTGCTATCGTATTAAGACGTCACACCAATTAAACCCACGCTTCCGCAAAAGCCAGGGTGTGACAGCTTGGTATTAGAGCCTCGATCATAGCGAACTAGGATTCATTCTCGAGTCTAGACTATGATCACTAGGGCTCTCACGAAAACATTTTTACATTGCATACACTGAAACGTCCAGATCCAGGGTACAAAATATTTTTACAAACAAAAAGGCACAAATACACTTTTTCAAAATTCATGGTTCAGTCTTAGAGACTGAGGGAGGTTCAGCCTTAGAGGCTGGGGAGGTTCAGTCTTAGAGACTGAGGGAGGTTTAGCCTTAGAGGCTGGGGAGGTTCAGTCTTAGAGACTGAGGGAGGTTTAGCCTTAGAGGCTAGGGAGGTTCAGTCTTGGAGACTGAAGGGTTCAATCTTAGAGATTGGGGAGGTTTAGTCTTAGAGACTGGGAGGTCGGTCTTAGAGACCACGGAGTTAGTCCGAGAGGCTAGGGAGTTCAGTCTGGAGAGGCTGGGAGGGGTAGTCTGGGGAGACTAGGGGAATTATTTGTTTGCTTTACTGAGACTTACATATTTATTTGACTTCATGATTGATTTATGTGCATATATGTGATTGTGTTACAGACACCATGGTTTCTTCTTCCGACACAGGAGTATTAGACACAGTGGACCCGATGGCAGTTGCGTTAGATGATGAGATACCATCAGAGGGAGACGTCTACACGTCCGACACCACGAGTACAGATGACGATGATTTTCAGCCGTTCTCGCTGCCAAACGTCGGAGTTGAGATTCAGCCTGCTGATGGCATTCCTGCTGGGGATCTCCCTCTTGTGGTGATCCTTCCTCCTGTTCCGCTTGCTGCTTTCGCCATGGTGGATGTGCCACTCGATGTCGTATCTGAAGACGACAAGGATCTGTTCGAGGAGGGTCCCCCTGAGGGCGACTATGAGGGCGGGGCCCCGATCGATGCTGATGCTATCCTTCCTATTGCTGAGGCCCTATAGAGGAGCTTCCTCTTGGTTCACCTGTCCCAGACTCGCTGGAGTCTGTGGCATCCGCGTCCTTGCATGACCAGGGTGTGCAGCATCACTCTCCTGACGCCGACCCCGACATGGCGATGTCAGCTGCACCTGGTCCGTCACACGAGTTTGAGTTTGACCATGAGGTCGATGACGACTTTGACCCAGTTTTTCCCCCTGGTTTTGATCTTGAGCATGAGGTCGAGTTTATTCATATGGACCAGCCTTTAGAGGTGCCAGTGGCTCCCATTGATCCGTTGTTTGACATTCCTACTGATTTCGATATGGACCTTGACGACCCTGAGCCCGTCGTAGCACCAGGGTCTGTCATTGACCATGGCCCTGTTCTTGATGGTGCCCCAGCCGTTGCACCGCCGGATATGGATGCACCGGCCATTGCACCTCTTGTTGATGATATACCCATTGCTGACCTTCCCGTTGTCGCACCACCATTGGTGGATGACCCTGTTATTGATGCACCCGTTGTCGCACCTGTAGTACCTGTTTCTGCCCCAGTGCATGCTGACCATGCACCGTTTGCTCCTCACATTGACCCTCGATACGCCGACACCCTCAACGGGTGGATCGACGATGATGATTACCCACCATATGTGCTACCTGTCACTCCACCAGTAGCATCTGTTCCTGCACCCACTGATATCCCACTGTTTCACCCACACACCACTGACGTCCATTGCACTGATCTCCCCATCACATTCCTCCAGGATATACCGCCCCCTCGTCCTGGAGAGGGTTCATCGAGGCAGCCGCCTGTTTCTGTTCCACCCGTACTGTCATCATCTTTTCTGTTTCTATCACAGTTTCCTCATGTTGCACCACCTACTGCACCATCTTTCATACCATCGAGCGAGCCATTTTTATGGACTACGCCCCCTGTTATGCCATTATCCGACCCGTACCACCCATTTCATGTGGGGTTCTCTACGGAGGATATACTTGCGTTGCTGCAGCTACAGCAGGACACGCTGAGCCATCATGTTCAGGAGTTGGAGAGAGCTCCACTTCCGTCGTGTCACTATCAGACCCCCTTTGCAGCACCACACACTCCCCATCCGCTTTCCCCCGATTCAGACGTTCGTTTCTTGACATCTGAGCAGCAGATTGCATATTTGCTGCGCGTCTGTCGTGCCTTAGGGGAGGATTGGATGCTCATGCGTCGCTTACTTTTCTCTCATTTTCCTCCTCCTCCTCCTCCTCCACCATCAGCATAGATATTTTGGTTTGATGCAGGTCTATCTTTTTGGTGAGAAAGTCGCGATTGAGCCAGTTTATGAAGACTTTTGGGAGATCACACTTTTTGTATATGTTAGTTGTAGTTTGACTTATATTTTTGAGGGTGATGTGACCCATTGATATCATTTGGATGTATGATGTACTACAAAACTTGTAAAAACAATATCGTGGTCGTGATTAATGAAAAGCTCAATGGCAATGTTCTCACTACATGCTTTGTTGAGTTATTTACTTTATGTTATAACTTGTGATGTTATGTGATTGATGAATGTTATTACGTACGCATATTATGTACTTGCTATGACCTTACCTATATAATCATCTTTTAGAAGATGCCTCCAAGACGCGATGTGCGCATGCCTACTACCGAGGCGGAACTCCAAGGGATAATCGCCGCGGCTATAGCACAGTATGCTGCCTCCCAGGCAGGAACAAGCGGGAGTTTCTCGAACAACAACGGCAACAATAATCCACCCAATGGTAATTTCAAGTTGCCTGAAACATATTACTATACATTTGGATATTTCTAGCACGTCTGCTGATATCATTTGTAAAATCTGACGTATGTGCAGGGTGCACCTATAAGCAATTCCTCGACTGTAAGCCCGTGAATTTCAACGGCACTGGAGGTGCTGTTGTGTTTGTTTGGTGGGCTGAGAAGACAGACTCTGTCCTAAGAATGAGAAAATGCGCTCCCGAGCAACAAGTGACCTACATCTCAGGGCTGTTTCTAGATGGTGCCCTATCGTGGTGGAACCTGCAAGTGCAAACTTTAGGAGAAGCGGCAGCATACGCACTAACATGGGTCGAGCTAAAAGAACTCATGAGGAGGAAGTATTGTTCGCGTGCTGAAATACAGAAGATAGAGACTGAGTTCTGGCACCTAAGAATGGAAGGTCCTAAGATTGCAGAATATGTTCAGAGGTTTCATGATTTGTCGCACATAGTTCCGTATATGGTCACGCCCGAGTTTAAACGTGTTGAGCGATTCATCTGGGGATTGGCACCCCAAATCATGAGTATGGTTACCACGTCCAAGCTTGCAACGATCACGGAAGCCATCGATCTTAGTGTGGCGCTTACTGAGGAGGCCATTAGGTTGAACAAGTTCTCAGTTTCTGAACCAAAGAACAAGGAAACACATGTTGAGTCGGCTGGTGAAAACAAACAGAAATTTTCCAACTTCAAGCAAGGTACAAGCAGTGTGAACAGAAAGGGTGAGTCAAGCGCACCGGCTAGGGCCAAAACCGGTGATGAAAGCAGAGGAAAGGGTTACATGGGCACTCTGCCCAAGTGTGATATATGCCAGCGCCATCATTCTGGCCAGTGTAGATTGAGGAAGTGTGAGTCATGTGGGAAGAACGACCACTCGAAGGATACATGTTGGGTTGGTTTAGGTCAGGGTGGCCAAAGGGGTTTCAATAACAACAACCGTGGTGGTAATGGAAACCGGCCGCAAGGGAATAATGGAAGAAATGGTAATCGTGGGATTGTCGCAAATCAAGCTGGTAACCGGGGAACAAATGGAAATCGAGGCGGAAATGGTAATGGAAATGGTCGAGGACCAGGATGCTTCAAGTGTGGGGACGTTGGGCACTTTAAAAGGGAATGCCCAAAACTGAATCAGGCGCAAGGCAGAGTCTTTAACATTGGCGCCAGGGAAGTGTGCCAGGATCCAAACGTTGTCACTGGTACGTTCCCTATAAACCAACGCTTTGCATCTGTTCTGTTTGATACTGGTGCCGATTATAGTTTCGTATCGTTAGAATTTAAGAATATACTTGGGTTGACCACTAGTAAGTTAGACGTTCCGTACTCGATTGAATTGGCGAATGGGAAACTAGTTGAAACGGGTGAAGTCATCAGAGTATGCGTGATAGAACTGGGAGGACACGAATTTACGCTAGACCTACTGCCAGTCGGGTTGGGAAGCTTAGACGTGGTAATAGGGATGGATTGGTTGTCAAGCAACAAAGCCGAGATCGTTTGTCATGAGAAGACTATCCGCATCCCAATGGCAGATGGAGAGACGATCGTAGTTCATGGAGAAAAACACGATACGCCTCTAAGGATCATTAGCTGTCTGAAAGCTAGAAAGTGTTTACAAAAGGGATGTGTTGCATTCTTGGCACACATCGTGGATAAAGAAGCCGCGGAGCTAAAGATCGAAGACATTCCAGTCGTAAAAAAATATCCTGAAGTCTTTCCAGAAGACTTGCCAGGATTGCCGCCATAGCGACAAGTCGAGTTTCACATTGACTTGGTTCCAGGCGCCGCACCTGTAGCCAAGGCACCCTACCGACTTGCGCCTTCAGAGATGCAGGAGTTGTCAACGCAACTCCAGGAGCTGTTAGATAAAGGATTCATCAGACCAAGCTTCTCACCTTGGGGAGCTCCAGTTCTGTTCGTTAAGAAGAAGGATGGTAGTTTTCGTATGTGTATAGACTACCGCGTGCTTAATAAGTTGACTATCAAGAACAGATATCCTTTGCCAAGGATTGATGACCTATTTGATCAGCTGCAAGGTTCAAGTTTCTATTCAAAGATCGATCTTCGATCAGGGTATCATCAACTAAGGATACAAGAGGAAAGTATCCCGAAGACGACCTTTAGGACTCGTTATGGACATTACGAGTTCCTGGTTATGCCGTTTGGGTTGACAAACGTGCCGGCAGTTTTTATGGATTTAATGAATAGAGTTTGTAAGCCGTACCTTGACAAGTTCGTGATTGTGTTCATCGATGACATTTTAATCTACTCGAAGACGAAGGATGAGCATGAACAGCATTTAAGAGCTATTTTGGAGCTACTCAAAAAGGAGAAGTTGTACGCTAAGTTCTCGAAGTGTGAGTTTTGGCTACGCGAAGTCCAATTTCTTGATCATGTGGTTAATGGAAATGGAATTCATGTTGATCCCACAAAGATCGAGGCAATCAAGAATTGGGAGACTCCAAAGACGCCAACCGAGATTCGACAGTTCTTAGGTTTGGCTGGTTATTATCGAAGGTTCATTGAGGATTTCTCGAAAATCGCTCAACCTCTGACCGCTCTCACATAGAAAGACAAAAAGTTTGATTGGGGTGACAAACAAGAAGAGGCATTTCAATTGCTGAAGAACAAGCTTTGTGACGCACCGATTTTAGCTCTACCCGAAGGCACGGACGACTTCGTGGTATACAGTGATGCTTCGCGTCAAGGGCTAGGCTGCGTGTTGATGCAGCGACAGAAAGTTATAGCCTATGCTTCACGCCAGCTGAAGGTACACGAGTAAAATTATACCACGCACGACTTGGAGTTAGGTGCGGTGGTATTTGCGTTGAAGATCTGGCGACATTATCTATATGGCACGTGATGTACAGTCTTCACCGATCACAAGAGCCTACAGCATATATTTAACCAAAAGGAGCATAACATGAGGCAAAGACGCTGGGTTGAACTATTGAACGACTACGACTGTGAGATCAAGTATCATCCAGGGAAGGCGAATGTGGTCGCCGATGCTCTAAGTCGAAAGGAAAGGATCAAGCCCATAAGGGTTAGGGCTTTGGAAATGATTGTCCAGACAGACCTCTCTTTGCGCGTTCGTGCTGCGCAGAGAGAAGCTTTGAAAGAAAGGAATATTGAGGACGAATATCTCCGTGGGATGGAGAAGCAGTTGGTACCAAACGGGGAAGGAACTTTGTGCTTCATGAAACGAATTTGGGTTCCTCTGTTTGGTGGATTGAGAAAGGTCATTTTTGATGAGGCACACAAGTCGCGGTACTTGATTCATCCAGGAGCGGATAAAATGTACCAAGACCTTAAGGATTTCTATTGGTGGCCAAGGATGAAAGGCGATGTTGCGGTATACGTTAGCAAATGTTTAACTTGCGCCAAGGTTAAGGTCGAATACCAAAAGCCTTCAGGTCTTCTACAGCAACCTAAAATACCCAAATGGAAATGGGAACAGATTTGAATGGATTTCATAACGAAATTGCCAAAGACACCCAAGGGCCATGATACAATTTGGGTAATAGTAGACCGCCTAACGAAATCTGCGCACTTTTTGCCAATCAAGGAAAAAGACAACATGAGTAAACTAGCTGAGATATACATGAGAGAGATCGTTGCACGTTATGGAGTGCCTCTCTCGATTATCTGTGATAGAGATGGGAGATTTGTATCAAGGATTTGGCAATCCTTCGAAGAAGCTTTTGGCTCGCAGTTGAATCTAAGCACTGCTTTTCACCCACAAACTGATGGCCAGAGCGAGAGAACTATTCAGACATGGGAAGATATGCTGAGAGCATGTGTAATGGACCTAGGTGGTAGCTGGGACAATCACTTACCGTTGGTCGAATTTTCGTACAACAACAGCGACCACACCAGTATTGGAGCCGCGCCATTTGAAGCTCTTTACGGATGCAAGTGCCGATCACCGCTATGCTGGGCTGATGCGGGTGATAGGCAGCTGGTTAGGCCAGAATTGGTCCAAGAGACGACAGACAAGATTGCACAAATCCGAGAGCGCATCATGGCAGCTCGTGACAGACAGAAAGGCTATGCAAACAAAAGGAGGAAACCTTTGGAGTTTCAAGTTGGGGATATGGTTTTGTTAAAGGTTTCACCCTGGAAGGGTGTGGCACGCTTTGGGAAGCGTGGGAAGTTGAATCCGCGTTACATTGGCCCTTTCAGAATCCTGCAAAGGATTGGGCTTGTAGCATACAAGTTGGACTTACCTGCTGAACTTAATGGCGTTCATGATACATTCCATGTATCGAACCTGAAAAAGAGTCCAACTCAAGAGACAGTTGTTATTCCGAGGGACTGAAATTGTCAAACAATGTAAATATTTAAGTAAAAGGGATCCAAAGTGTCAACATGCCATTCTTGTGCCTCTGATTGACCTCACACGACGTTCGTATTCTTTAACGAATAATTTATCGAACTTAGAAAGTCGTTTGTGCTCAAAATAAGGATCATATGAAACATAGGGGTTAAAAGTGTCAACATGTTGAAAGTAACCTCTGAGTGACCTTTTAATGATCCCAAGAACATTGTAATAATTATATATTTTGCTCTCAAGAATCTTGGATATTAATTTTGTGTAGTTTCAAAGAAAATATGACTTTTCGGGTGATCGTATGACTAACCGGGAGCTTAACGGAGTTAGTTTATGACCCAAGGTCCTTAAAAGTTAACTATGGGGGTCCTAAATGCAATAAATAGAAATTAAATAAAGTTTAAATGGACCAGGGACTGAAATTGCAAAGTTGCAAAACTTTTGACCGAAATCTACCCTTTACGCGGGCCGCGTAAACATTGGGCTAGCTCTTACGCGGGCCGCATAAGAGTGCCAGATGCAGAAAAATCTGCACAGCTACAGGTCAGCCTGTTGCACCGCCTTTGCATGCCTCAAATCGATACCAGGGACTGTGCCAATGGTTTTTCATGCACTAGGGACACCTGTGGTCATCAGGGATCATGTAGGTTCATGTGGATTGGTCACAAGAGATGGGAATTTGCTATATAAAGGCCCTCATTTTCATTTGATCATTTGCACATTCTCAAAATCACTTCATATTGCTTTCGCTGGAGATTCCTGGAGTACAAGCAAGCTTTCCTCAGTTTTATTCTCTTGCTAAGTACCCTAGTAAGTGTTCTTAGCCTCTTAAGTTCAAGTTTTATTAGTCTAATGACCAAAAGTCAAAGCCATCGTAATTAAGCTTTGACTTAGTGATTAATCACTAATGGTCCAGCCATTATTCAAATTGAAAGTGGCTGTGAGTTGGTAATTATGTGGGTAATAAACCCTTAAAAGGGCAACCACTGATTATCACTCTAACTTGGTCAATTGTCGGGTCAAACTTGCTATTAAAAAGTCAACAGAAGCTATTTTTACAAATAAATTCATAACTAGTAATGCAGAGGTTATGGAACATGTTTTAACATTAAAATAACTTGGTAAATGATGAAAGAACATGTCTAAGCATGTTCAACCCGACAATTCTGAGTTTAGGCTCGGTTCGGGACCGAAAGTCGCAAAAGTAGACTTTTGCTTTGACTTTCAGTTTTGACCCGATTTAGCTTAGTTTAGATATGCCTTAAGGTTCCTGTAGGACCATATTACATGTTAGTATAACCCTCTGAGATTATACTGTATGGTTCCTATTTAATCCGAATCATTTGAATGTTTTCGTTAAATGCTTAATAGTTGACCATTATGCCCTTTTGATATTAAAACGAGATTTTGAAAATATGAAAGGACAAAAACCTTTATTACTGATTTATAAACATGTCCTAAAAATTTGACATCAGTTTATGGTCTAAATTAGGAGTTATGCTTAATATCGTAATTTGAAAGTTTTTTTATTAATTAAACGGCATTTTTAGCATAAAACTCATTTAAACCCGAATTTTGCCACCAAACTTTATGCCTACTGATATGATATAATATTTGGGGATTTTTCGAAATTTTTACTGAATTTTAAACTAATTAAGCCATAGAGTTTTAATGTAAATTCGGTATTGACGGTTATGCCCTTTTTGCTAATAAAATGAGTTTTACCTAACATTTTGATACCAAACCTTTTTCTACTGATTTCATATGTTAAATACAATATTTTAATCCTTATGGACTGATTAAAACCTCAGCTTTCCTTATATAACCCGAAAACCATCAAATACCGACTTTTTACATTTTTAACCACATAGTATGGGTTAAAACCATATTTAACATTTAAGACCCATTACCTACTGATATTTTAAGTAAATTTTTATACTTAACTATAGGTAAAAGCTTTAAACTCAGATTTCCAGATTTGACCTTAAAGCTTATGTGAAATGACAAAAATTCCCCTACGGTGCATAGTTTGGTCATAAATGATAAATTTCACATATATACAATATCTTACTATTATGACTTGCAAAAATAAATATTTTTACTGATCATTTTAGACCAGAACCTCAGATTGTCATTTAATCTCTTTTATAATTTTTAAAATGACCAAAATACCCCTATGGGGCTTAAATTGGTTTTAAATCCGTTTTGGGCATAATGGAAGGTATCCTACTGATATCACAACATATTTAAGGCATATTAACTTGTGAAACCTGTACATGACTTATTTGGTTACCCGTTATGCATTTTTCACGTTCGGTATGGTTTATGTGACTAGTTTGCATAAATTGATCGAAACGGGTCAAACCTTATCATTTTTACTTCAAAATCCAGAATGTGTTTAGTTTACCCATATTATATAAGTCTTCATACTTGTTGGGTCTAAATCACATTCTAATCCGGTCTTCGCTTAATCTTGCGTTTTGAACCGTAAACCTTTCTTTAAAACTAACCGGTTTAAGTTTAAACTTAAGTAAGACCCGTTAGGAATCTAATAGGTTATTAAAACCTTCGTTCCAGATTTAGGAGCCCAGTAAAAGATATTTGCACTTGCTGATTGTTATACGGCTGAGATAAATTTGTATTTTTGCTCAGGTAAATACTTTTAACTTATTTTCCCTTATACGGGCTTGGGGTACGGTATTTAATAATACCGTTTGGTCGGGTATCGAATCTTTAATCGTATGAAGGTTAAATCATTGAGATAACATGTTTAAACTGTTTTGTTTGTATTAAGCCTTTTGGGGGTTAATGACCATGTCCTGGATATCCTCGGCTCATTCATTGAAATGGCCACGACTTAAGTGCGGGGTGTAGGCATACACCTGCCGGTGCGTATGTAAAATGATATACACGCTTGTTCGAGAATAACTCGCCGTGAGTTATATTATGTGGTGTGTCTATTAATCTTTAATCCGGTATTTTAACCCCGGCTAGTGAACGTATAACAAACATATAATTCTTTTACAAGATTATTTTTAAATAATTATCCCAAGTTATAAAAGAATGATTGTGCCTTGTGCATTTAAATCAATTTTATAAACACTTTTCAAAAAGAGTCGGTTAATTGTATTTACCAGTGTAAACTGACGTATTTTCCAAAAGGTTAAGTGCAGGTACTAAGCGAAATGGCCTGGCTACTCCTAGTATCAAATAAAGAGTCTTGCAACCTTTTGATGCTTAAATCTGTTGAACAATATTTCTTTTTGTTTTGATCCGCCTGTGGATCTTTTTAGAACCGTTGTGTAATACTTTATGTTACTTTCAATCGGTTTTGTAATAATTCTACTTTAGACTTTCGCTGTGCATTGAACTGTGATTATTTGACTATGATGATATCAACTACGTTACGATACTCCCCACCGGGCCCACCGGTAATACGAGGAAATATCGGGGTGTGACAGGTTGGTATCAGAGCCAACATTGAGTGAATTAAACACTAGCCTTTTGTGTTTAATCTCAATGACACAGTTGCACATTCCTTGACTTCCGAGTCTAGGCAAAGGACTTAGGACTAATCCTAATCTTTTATTTTTGTCCTTTATTGTTGTCCTTTGTTGTTTCTTTTGTTTGTGTTGGCAGGAACAAGAAAATGCCGCCGCATATTAGAGGAAGAGGAAGATGCGGAAAAGCCCCAATTTTCACCAGTCATGACCATGAGGCCGGACCATCACACCAGCAAACTCCTTCAGTAACCATGAGCACTAGTCCTCAAGAAGACTGGAGGACATATTTGGAACCCGCGAGGCGTTCTGTCTAGCTAAGCTCTTCGCCCTCGTATCACCACTCTTTTGGGCTACAATCAGAAAACGAGCCCAATGATTCTCACCATTCTTTCTTCCACTGCAGCGGTCGAGTTCACACCGGGCTTTTCAGGACCCGACCCCGTACTTTCAAAGCCGGTTTAACCCGGCGAACGTGATTAAAGAACCAATGGGCCACAACCCATTGGGACCAGAGGACCACTTTCCTGAAGCCCAGGGTATGGATATGGATGAGGATCCAGATCCAGAGCCTGCCGAGCCACCTACTGGGACGCCCACGCATCCCATAGAGATTTCAGATGGATCGCCTAATCACGGTTCGCCATACAGAGGTCCAGACAGTTTTGCGGAGAGATGGGCCACTTCCCCCTGGGAGTATACACCTTCCCACCATTCTTCACCACGCCAGCAGGTCCCCTCAGAGGACCCACATTTTGAGGCGGTCACATCGCCGCCGCCAGAGCAGCAGCCGCCTCCAGAACCACCGAGGCGAAGGAGATCAGGAGCACGGATGTCTGTGCGAGGGGGATTCCACTTCAGCACCCCCCAACACTCCAGTGGTAGTCACTACCCACCACTGTATGAAGACCCGTAGATGGGTGGGCTTTCAAACCCTGTTTCAGAGGTCGACTCTCCGCCAGTCGCACCACCACCAGCACCACAAATGGGTTTTGATAACCCAATTCCTTCCTATGCCGGTGCAGCGACGTATAACCCTTTTGAGCAGCCAACCTATTCTGGCTACAACTACCACAATGCTCCCGATGTTGACCCGTACCTTGTGGTGGTAAACTATAATGCTCCTCATCCAGAAAGGCCCTACGCAGCTTCCTACCAGACCGGGTACCGAGCTTATGGGTATCAATACCCACCACCTCTTCAGCCTCAGCAGCAGCCACAGCCGCCACTTGTCCAACCACCGCAGCAGCAGGTGATTCTTCAAAGGCTGAATTAGGTGGAGCGGGATGTTCAGAGGGAGCGTAGGAGCCGTCGGGGTCTACTTAAGGGTTTAGCTGATTTAATCAAGGGAAAGAAAGGAAGGGATTACTGAAATTCCCTATTTGTTTGTTTTGTAATTTTCATTTTCAATTAAGTCCCTGTGTGGACATTTATTTATGTACCTAGTCCCTGCGAGGACTTGTATTTTCAGTTTAGCCCCTGCGTGGGCAGTTTATTTATGTAAAAGTCCCGTTTAGGGCAATTATGTACTCTTTTAATTTAATGGAATGTTTTAAATTTTAAAAATTTCATTTTGTCCTCACATGCATGAATATAATATATGAAATGAATTAAAATATCATTCCTTTTTTATTGATCTGCCATTATATATTAAACAAAATCTTAAAGGTAGACCTAGCCCGTGTGTCATTCGAAGACAGGGCCATGATGGTAATCCCTTTTTAAAGATTCAGATCCTTGTTAACATCTGAAAACATGTTAACACTCCTGGCAAATGTGATTCGATAAAATCACACAAGTCATCCTTATATTGGATTTATCCAATTTCTTTCCTTTATATTATTTAAACATCCATTAGTGATGAAGTGCCTACGGGCCATATTTATTGTCCTATAAGACAAAAGACAGTTGTAGTCTACGACTCCCTGTCAAGAAAAGGTAATATATTCAAGCCTTAATGCCTTGATCCTATAAAAAAAATCGTGGCCTATAACTTATAACTGTCCTTGTGACTAGCACTTTTGTGCCACTCTAATATTTTAATGAATTATAACTGAGGATTAATTATAATGAAAATCCTGAATAATTTTGACCAACAAAATTACCCATATGGTTTGTTGATACCATGATTATTGAGTCATCAAGAATGACAATTCTGTTATAGACTTCTGAATAAATCATTGTCATTATTTTATGTAGCAATCAAGCTACATGGCAGAATCAGAAGAGGTCAACAACCATCCTCTAGAAAATCATGATGCTACCAGAATCAACGTAACTGGTGCAGAACTTCAAGCATTGATTGACATTGTTGTTACTAAAGCCTTGGAGTGGCAGTTTAAAGAATCTAGTGGTACACACTCTAAGACTCACTCTGTGGCTCATAGTAAGCCACCTTCTAAAACTCACGAGTCAAAGAAGGACGATGCCCGACACTCATCAAATCAGCATAGTATCCCGTCTAAGAAGATTGTATTCGATCAAGAGCCACGTGCTAAAACCTGTTCATATAAGTATTTCGTCTCCAGCAAGCCCATGGATTTCACTGGGGAAAAAGGAGCCATTGATTGCATGAGGTGGCTAGATGAGATGGATACAGTGGTTGATATCAGTGGATGTGCAGAGCAAGATATTGTGAAGTTTGTTTCACAATCGTTCAAAGGTGAAGCTCTAGCTTGGTGGAGGTCCTTAATCCAAGCTACAGGAAAGATCCCGTTGTACAACTTGACATGGGCTCAGTTTGTAACGTTAATCAAAGAAAATTTCTGTCCTCAACATGAAGTTGAGAAAATTGAGACTGACTTTTTGACATTGGTCATGAAGAACTTAAACTGTCAGGCATATCTTACGAGTTTCAACACCATGTATCGATTGGTTCCATATTTGGTCACACCGGAACCAAAACGTATAGCCCGTTTTATTGGAGGTTTAGCTCTGGAGATTAAGGCAAGTGTGAAAGCGTCAAGACCTACTACCTTTAGGTCAGTGGCTGATTTATCATTATCTCTTACCCTCGATGCGGTCAGGCAGAGATCGCTTAGGAATTCTGATGAGGGGAAAAGGAAACGTGAGGATGAAAACTTACACCATTCTGATAAGAAACATAAGGGGAACTCCGATCACAAGAAGAGTTCAGGGTTCAAGAAGGATAGCTAACAGGCGGGTGAGAAACCTAAATGCAAGACCTGTAAGAAGCGCTATCTAGGAAAGTGCAGATTCGAATCAAAGTCCCAATTGCAACCCAGACCTTGTGGGATCTTCAAATTAAGCGAGCATAAAATGTTAAATTGCAAGAAAATAAAGGATGCGACTTGTTACAACTGTAATCAAGCCCAACTGCCCAAAGTATGCAAAGAAACCTGAAGAAAGTAAAAAACCAATGCTCGGGTCTTTCAAATGAATGCTCAAGAAGCGGTTCAGAATGAAAACGTGATAACAGGTACCTTTATTATCAATGATGTTTATGCAAGGGTATTGTTTTATTCAGGTGCAGATAAGTCGTTTGTGGATGATAAATTTTGTAAGTTATTAAATCTGCCTGTTAAAACCCTAAGCATAAAATATGAAGTAGAATTGGCCGATGGTACCATAGAAACTGCTTCAACCGTGTTAGATGGATGTTTTATATCCATTAGGAACCACTCTTTTCCGTTGTCTTTGCTTCCTTTGAAACTAGCTGGATTCGACATAGTGATAGGCATGGATTGGTTATCTCATAACGAAGCCCAGATTGTTTGTGATAAGAAGCAGGTGGTTATTAAAACTCCTTATGGTGAGCCGTTAATAATACAAGGAGATACTCAGTATGGGTTGCCTAATCAAGTGTCTATGCTTAAGGCGTCGAAGTGTTTGAAAAAGGGTTGTGTCATCTACATGGCACAAGTGACTATTGATGAACCAAAGCCCAAGATCGAAGACATCCCCATCATCTCTGAATATCCAGACGTCTTTCCTGAAGAATTACCTGGTTTACCCCCAGATAGGCAAGTGGAGTTTAGAATTGATATTATTCCTGGAGCAGCACCAGTTGCAAGAGCACCCAACCGGTTGGCACCGACTGAGATGAAAGAATTGAGGACTCAACTGGATGATTTGTTGGCGAAGGGTTTTATTCGACCTATTTCATCTCGTTGGGGAGCACCGATCCTGTTTGTGAAGAAGAAGGATGGATCAATGCGTTTATGCATTGATTATCATGAGCTAAACAAGGTTACAATCAAGAACAGATATCCATTGCCCAGGATCGATGATCTGTTCGATCAATTGCAAGGGGCAATTTATTTCTCCAAGATTGACTTGAGATCAGGTTACCATCAGCTGAAGGTCAGAAATGAAGATGTGCACAAGAATGCATTCAGAACTCGTTATGGTCACTACGAGTTCTTGGTGATGCCTTTTGGGTTCACTAATGCACCAGCAGCGTTTGTGGACCTCATGAATCGCGTTTGCAAACCCTATTTGGATAAGTTTGTCATTGTTTTTTTATTGATGACATACTTATATATTCGAAGAATCAGGCTGATCATGAAAAGCACCTTCGATGTATCCTTAAACTTCTTCAGCAAGAAAAGCTCTACGCCAAGTTTTCAAAATGTGAGTTTTGGCTTCGCGAAGTCCAATTCCTTGGACATGTGGTAAGCGAGAGTGGTATCCAGGTGGATCCCACTAAGATTGAAGCTATCATGAATTGGAAAGAGCCAAAGACGCCGACGGAGATTCGCAGCTTCTTGGGTCTAGCAGGATATTACAGGAGTTTTATTGAAAAAATTTCAAGGATTGCAGCACCCCTAACTTCATTGACTCGAAAGAATATAAAGTTTGATTGGGGTACTAAGAAACAAGAATCCTTTGAGATTCTTAAGCAAAAGCTGAGCAATGCTCCGATTTTGACATTGCCTGAAGGAATTAAAGAGTTTGTGGTATACTGCGACGCATCGCACACTGGAATGGGTTGTGTACTCATGCAAAGAAGCAAGGTCATTGCCTATGCCTCACGACATTTAAAGGTGCACGAAAAGAATTACACCACCCATGACTTGGAATTGGGTGCAGTTGTATTTGCACTAAAGCTTTGGAGGCATTATTTATATGGTACCAAGTGTGTGATCTATTCTGATCATAAAAGCCTTCAACACTTGTTCAACCAGAAGGATCTGAACATGAGACAGTGTCGATGGATGGAGACACTGAACGATTATGATTGTGAAATCCGATATCATCCAGGCAAGGCGAATGTGGTCGCCGATGCTTTGAGCAGGAAAGAAAGAGTTAAGCCCATTAGGATCAATGCCAAGAGCATTGACTTGAAAAACAGCTTGAATGAAAGATTGTTAGCCGCTCAGAAGGAGGCTGTATTTGAAGCTAACTATCCGAATGAAAAGTTGGGAGTAACTGCTGAACAGTTATCATATGACATGGATGGAATCCTAAGATTGAATGGAGGAATATGGGTTCCAATCTATGGAGGACTTCGGGACGTGATCCTTCAAGAAGCCCATAGTTCCAAGTACTCAGTTCATCCTGGAAGTGAGAAGATGTACCAGGATTTAAAGGCAAATTATTGGTGGATAGGTTTGAAGAAATCTATAGCCACTTATGTGGCTAAATGTCTGACATGTGCACAGGTTAAAGCCGAACACCAAAAGCCGTCAGGTTTGCTGCAACAGCCTGAACTTCCCACCTGGAAGTAGGAAATGGTAACTATGGATTTTATCACTAAGTTACCAAGAACGAAGCGAGGAAATGATACTATTTGGGTTATAGTCGATAGATTGACTAAGTCAGCCCACTTCTTACCTATTAAGGAAACTCACAGCTCCGACAAGTTAGCTCAGCTGTACGTAGATGAGATTGTATCTCTCCATGGAGTGCCAGTGTCTATTATCTCTGATAGGGATACAAGATACACATCACATTTTTGGAAAAGCTTTCAGCAATCTTTAGGCACACGTTTAAACTTCAGCACAGCATATCATCCTCAGACGGATGGTCAAAGCGAACGTATGATACAAACACTCGAGGATATACTACGAGCTTGTGTTATTGATTTAGGAGGAAGTTGGGATGATCATCTTCCGATAATTGAATTTTCGTATAATAATGGCTATCATTCAAGCATCCAAGCTGCACCTTTCGAAGCTTTGTATGGAAGAAAGTGCAGGACACCAGTTTGTTGGGTGGAAGTTGGATATGTCCAACTAACAGGACCTGATATAGTCCTGGAGACGACAGATAAGATTGTACAGATACGTGATCATCTCAAAGCTGCCAGGGATAGGCAGAAAAGCTACGCAGATAAAAGGCGTAAACCTCTGAAATTCGAGGTAGGTGACAAAGTGTTACTTAAGGTATCACCCTGGAAACGGGTGATGCGATTTGGAAAGAAAGGCAAGCTAAGCCCAAGATACATAGGACCATTCAAGATCATCGAATGTGTCGGGACAGTGGCTTATAAGCTAAACCTGCCAGAAGAGCTTAGTGGAATTCATAATGTATTTCACATCTGCAACTTAAAGAAATGTCTAGCCGATGAATCGCTAGCCATGTCACATAAGGATGTGCATATTGATGAGAGCTTTAAGTTTGTTGAAAAACCTTTGTCGATCAAGGATCGACAGGTTAAGAAGCTTCGAAGGAATCACGTACCGATTGTGAAGGTTAAATGGGATGCCTGTAGAGGTCCCGAATACACATGGGAGGTTGAGTCTACAATGAAATAGAAGTACCCTCATTTATTTCAGTAAATCTCAAGGTCGAGATTTCTTTTAAGGGGGTGAGGACGTAACACCTCGTAAAATCATGACCAATATAATGAAGACATGTGTCATGGGCTTTAAACGTGTAAGGAATTATTCCGAGGGACTGAAATTGTCAAACAATGTAAATATGTAAGTAAAAGGGATCCAATGTGTCAACATGCCATTATTGTGCCTCTGATTGACCTCACACGACGTTCGTATTCTTTAACGAATAATTTATCGAACTTAGAAAGTTGTTTGTGCTTAAAATAAGGATCTTATGAAACATAGGGGTTAAAAGTCTCAACATGTTGAAAGTAACCTCTGAGTGACCTTTTAACGATCCCAAGAACATTGTAATAATTATATATTTTACTCCCAAGAATCTTGGATATTATTTTGTGGAGTTTCGAAGAAAATAAGACTTTTCGGGTGATCGTATGACTAACCTGGAGCTTAACGAAGTTAGTTTATGACTCAAGGTCCTTAAAAGTTAACTATGGGGGTCCTAAATGCAATAAATACTTAAATAAAGTTTAAATGGACCAGGGACTGAAATTGCAAAGTTGCAAAACTTTTGACCGGAATCTGCCCTTAACGCTGGCCGCATAAACATTGGGCTAACTCTTACGCGGGCCGCGTAAGAGTGCCAGATGCAGAAAAATCTGCACAGCTGCAGGCAGTGTTGTAAAAGTCGCTAGGCGGTCCCTAGTGGGCCGACTAGGGAGTTGGGAGTAATCGGAGTACTCGGAGAGTACTCGGGGAGTACGCGGACATGGTAAATATAAAGAAAATTAATTGTTATATATTATTTATGTGTTAAAATAAGCATAATTCATGTCAACTGAGTATAATTTAAAATGAAACTTGTTTAAAGTTCAAATATTCTAAATACAAGTCTGACTAGTCTGAGTACAAGGCCGAGTAGTCCGAGTACAAGGCCGAGTAGGCCGATTTTGACCGAGTTTGACCGATTAAAAGTCAACAAACCACGTTGACCGCCTAGACCGACTAGGCCGACTACGTCCGACTACGTCCGACTAGGCCGACTAGGCACCGAGTACTCCCGAGTAATCCCGAGGCCGACTAATTGAGACCGCCTAGGAGGAAGTCGCCTCGGAGGGGGTCCGAGGACCGAGTACTCGCCGAGTACTCGGCCGAGTAATCCGACTTTTACAACACTGGCTGCAGGTCAGCCTGTTGCACCGCCTTTGCATGCCTCAAATCGATACCAGGGACTGTGCCAACGGTTTTTCATGCACTAGGGACACCTGGGTGCATCAGGGATTATTTAGGGACATGTGGATTGATCACAAGAGATGGGAATTTGCTATATAAAGGCCCTCATTTTCATTTGATCATTTGCACATTCTCAAAATCACTTCATATTGCTTACTCTGGAGCTTCCTGGAGTGCAAGCAAGCTTTCCTCAGTTTTATTCTCGTGCTAAGTACCCTAGTAAGTGTTCTTAGCCTTTTAAGTTCAAGTTTTATTAGTGTAATGACCAAAAGTCAAAGCCATCGTAATTAAGCTTTGACTTAGTGATTAATCACTAATGGTCCAGCCATTATTCGAATTGAAAGTGGCTATGAGTTGGTAATTATGTGGGTAATAAACCCTTAAACGGGCACCCACTGATTATCACTCTAACTTGGTCAATTGTCGGGTCAAACTTGCTATTAAAAAGTCAAAAGAAGCTATTTTTACAAATAAATTCATAATTAGTAATGCAGAGGTTATGCAACATGTTTTAACATTAAAATAACTTGGTAAATGATGAAAGAACATGTCTAAGCATGTTCAACCCGACAATTCTGAGTTTAGGCTCGGTTCGGGACCGAAAGTCGCAAAAGTAGACTTTTGCTTTGACTTTCAGTTCTGACCCGATTTAGCTTAGTTTAGATATGCCTTAAGGTTCCTTTAGGACCATATTACATGTTAGTATAACCCTCTGAGATTATACTATATGGTTCCTATTTAATCCGAATCATTTGCATATTTCCGTTAAATGCTTAATAGTTGACCATTATGCCCTTTTGATATTAAAACGAGATTTTGAAAATATGAAAGGACAAAAACCTTTATTACTGATTTATAAACATGTCCTAAAAATTTGACATCAGTTTATGGTCTAAATTAGGAGTTATGCTCAATATCGTAATTTGAAAGTTTTTTTATTAATTAAACAGCATTTTTAGCATAAAACCCATTTAAACCCGAATTTTGCCACCAAACTTTATGCCTACTGATATGATATAATATTTAGGGATTTTTGGAAATTTTTACTGAATTTTAAACTAATTAAACCATAGAGTTTTAATGTAAATTCGGTATTGACGGTTATGCCCTTTTTGCTAATAAAATGAGTTTTACATAACATTTTGATACCAAACCTTTTTCTACAGATTTCATATGTTAAATAAAATATTTTAAGCCTTATGGACTGATTAAAACCTCAGCTTTCCTTATATAATCCGAAAACCATCAAATACCGACTTTTTACGCTTTTTAACTACATAGTATGGGTTAAAACCATATTTAACATTTAAGACCCATTACCTACTGATATTTTAAGTAAATTTTTATACTTTAACAGTAGGTAAAATCTTTAAACTCAGATTTCCAGATTTGACCTTAAAGCTTATGTGAAATGACCAAAATGCCCTTACGGTGCATAGTTTGGTCATAAATGATAAATTTCACATATATACAATATCTTACTGTTATGACTTGCAAAAATAAATATTTTTACTAATCATTTTAGACCAAAACCTCAGATTGTCATTTAATCTCTTTTATAATTTTTAAAATGACCAAAATACCCCTACGGGGCTTAAATTGGTTTTAAATCCGTTTTGGGCATAATGGAAGGTATCCTAGTGATATCACAACATATTTAAGGCATATTAACTTGTGAAACCTGTACATGACTTATTTGGTTACCCTTTAAGCATTTTTCGCGTCCGGTATGGTTTATGTGACTAGTTTGCATAAATTGACCGAAACGGGTCAAACCTTATCATTTTTACTTCAAGATCCAGAATGTGTTTAGTTTACCCATATTATACAAGTCTTCATACTTGTCGGGTCTAAATCACATTCTAATCCGGTCTTCACTTAATCTTGCGTTTTGAACCGTAAACCTTTCTTTAAAACTAACCGGTCTAAGTTTAAACTTAAGTAAGACCCGTTAGGAATCTAATATGTTATTAAAACCTTCGTTCCAGATTTAGGAGCCCAGTAAAAGATATTTGCACTTGCTAATTGTTATACAGCTGAGATAAATTTGTATTTTTGCTCAGGTATATACTTTTAACTTATTTTCCCTTATACGGGCTTGGGGTACGGTATTTAATAATACCGCTTGGTCGGGTATCGAATCTTTAATCGTATGAAGGTTAAATCATTGAGATAACCCGTTTAAACTGTTTTGTTTGTTTTAAGCCTTTGGGGGGTTAATGACCATGTCCTGGATATCCTCGGCTCATTCATTGAAATGGCCACGACATAAGCGCGGGGTGTAGGCATACGGAAGGTATTCTCAATGCTCTCGAACCACTGAAGAAGCCCAGTTGCTCCCTCAGAACCACTAAACTTGAGCGGTTTTGCTGAGTTGAAACTCTTGAAATTGCATGGAGCATTGTTGTTGTTGATGGCTTGCATCATTTGAGCATAAAGATTTGGGAAGGCAACAGCCATTTGCTGTGCGATGATTTCCGCCAGTTCGGCATTATCCATCTGATTGTCGCGTCGAGGAGGCATTCTAAAAGAGGAAACATGAAATGAAACGAGTGAGAGATTTAGACGGAAAGAATGAGATGAAACAAATCTGATGAAAGCAAGGATAGTGGTCATTTGTTCGCACTACAAAGCAAACAAATTACACACAGTGATTAATCAAAATAAATGGGTCAAAAATAATGTATCGCGAAGACATGCTCGCCTATAAGTGAACACTCATCCCAAGAATTCCCAGGTAAGCACAACTGGTCTCGCGTCTGATGAGATATATACGAAGTGCTTGCCTAGACAGAAAACTCAGAATACAGGCATTCACCCTTCCAGTTTGCACGTGTTCACATTATTTAAAACCCAAAACCTTGACGAGATTTTTGAAAACTTAAAAGGGTTCAAAACCTTATAACAGAGGGTTCAAAACCTAGTAATCAATCATCCTAGAACAGATGATTAGTTTTCAAAGCGGTTTCGAAAATTGTGTTCTTGTTGTGGTCGTCGCCTAAGGATAGGTGACAGTATTGTTTTATGACTAAACGCAAGTAAACTCGCGTTAGGGTCCTAAGAAGGTTATAGACTAGGTCAAAGCATTACTAATAACCTAATTCCCTATAACCATTGGCTCTGATACCATCTTTTCTGTCACACCCCGACCACGTAGAACATACAAAACGTGGCGGAAATGTCGGGGAGTGTTGTAACAGAATTAATCGTTTCAAATCCATGGCAATTAAAGTTTCGTTTTATTAATCAATTATGAGAGTTTACATTGTTTAAACAAGAAACAAAGGGTACATAACATAAGTTAACTAGTTATTGTCTCGTTTTAAGTCGCTAAGGCACGAGTCCATCCTAAATGTAGCATGTATCAACAATCATTGCAAAGCAGTACCTGAAACATGTGTAAAAACGAGGTCAGCAAAGAAATGCTGGCGAATACATTGGTTTTGTAGGAGTGTCGAAATCATGGCTAGTTTAGACGTTGCAATACTTTATTTAAAAACCTTGTTTTGAAAAGAGTATAATATTGCAACTTAATTAACAAACTCAAATCAAGCGGGTTATAATTTGTAAAACCTCGTAGCCATGACTCTTAACCCAAAAACATTTGTTTTAGTAAATTATTTGAAAAACAATGATAAGTTCTGATGATATGTATAAATAAGAGAATAATGCATGATTAAATGAATAACCATGTAAAATGAGTTTGTATAAGATATGTTGTTTGTAACACAATGTCTTGTGAAAAGTATGTTATTTGTATAAATGTTATATATCTCAAACTGAAATGATTCAAATAACGTTACAGTATGTAATACCATACAAGCACTTATATATAGGAAGTACCAGCGGCGTATCCACCATGCTTGTATCATATTACACACGCATCGTTACTTAATCACTTAATCAAACTAAACCAAATCGATAGATAGATAGTACATTAAGTATACCTTCGTTGTTTAAAAGAATAGATTTAGATAGTATAGTACAAGTATACTTCGGATTTATAGATAACATATCAAAATATGCTTTGGATGTGATAAATAACATATTAAACTATGTTTTTGTTTAGTAAATAACATATCAAAATATGCTTTGGATGTGATAAATAACATATTAAACTATGTTTTTGTTTAGTAAATAACATATCAAAATATGCTTTGGATGTGATTAACAAAATATATGTTGGTTTGTACAATACCACACATGAGAGTATATTCAACTATACTTTAATAGTGTGATTTAAGAATTCATTCAGACCTAGTGCATCAAGATACACCTTTGAGACTATAGAAATACCACAAAGGCAATTCCTATTTGGATGGAGCAACAAATTGGTTTCAGACATTCCATGCCAACAGGAATGGGGTGTCAAATCCTATAGCGCTATATCATACTAACAATCGGTCTGGTGAACATAAAATAAGTACAATTCAACAATTTATTTTATGTTCTTTGAGAAAACAATGTTTAAATCATAGATAGTCATTCAATTTGTCAATAGATAAGTAATAACATGTATAATCAATTATACTTTTGGAAAACATGAAAATAACAGATAGGTACACATGCTTCACCCCAAAACAGTTTAGAAAACAGTAAAAGAGGGGAATAATGTACTCGCCTGAGATTGCTCAGATGTCTAAAGATAATCACCAAGTAAATGCTAGAGATCTCGGAATATCAAACGGCACCTAATATAGGTAACTACATTAATAAACCGAACCTAAATCGGAGGATCGGATAGAATGAGGGTTTGTAAACCAAACGAGTGTAGAGACTCGTGTCATTTGGTTTAACAAAGCCTACATACTAAATGAAACCTAACATAATTGCTTACGACCCATTACGACCCGTTTAGGTAGCTTATGCTACTTTAACGCGTCGTGCGCGTGAAACGCGTTCGGACCGCCTAACTAGTCCTATGACAAGTGTTATATGCCTAAACATGTTACATAATCAGTTATGTGACAAAAGTTTAGGTTACATATGCTTAATTACCAATTCTACATGAAAAGGGTATTCTGGTAATTTACCTAAGGCATATAAACTACCTATCATACAACTACTTAAACGATGTGACCATAAGGTATAACCTCGGAAGGTTATGCCCTATACTATGGTCACCTAATGTATTTGGTCGGATCCTAAAGATCGACCAAACTGGGTCGGGTTCGAAGGTATAGGCGATTTATTAGATCGCCTACCCTACGACCCTAGACAACGTGGTAATCAGTGGGCATAGTCCCAAGGGACTATAACCAACGTGATTACACTCACGTTGCGAAGTTCAAACGAACTTCGCATTGACCATTACTGGTCAACGCTGAAAGTCAAACAAAGTTTGACTTTCTGACTCGAAAAGCAGTAAAATAAGGAAAAGAACGAAAGAATACTTAGGAAGGGTCCCCGAATGCTAATTTCGATTCAAGAATCTCAGGTATGAAACAATGGTTTCAACTTAGAGTTTCTCAATCAAAATTCTAGTGATTTTTGAAGTTGGGGTGATGGGGTATTTATAGTTTTCGGGTAACCGTTAAGATCGTTTCAAGGAAACCGTGCTCGAATCCTACCCGTACATGTGTTCCAAAGTTGTGGTGACTAGAATTTGATCCTTATCAGATGACTAGACAATTTAGAATGTGTGGGTAAGGATTAATCAGCTGAAATCTGATTGCAAATACACTTAATCTGGTCAGGTTAGGCAGTCGCGTAGCGCGACTGGTAAGGCTTTAGGCGTCGCGCTACGCCACTGATCCTCTGATTCAGAAATGTTTCTAAATTGGCAGAAATGGTCCCTGTTGTGTTTTAGGCCTTTTTCGATGCGTTTGAACCCCGTTAACCTCATTTTAAGGCTCTAAAATGAAGTTAAAGTATAGGGAACTCAAAACATGCTCAAAAATATGCCGGAGGTTGGTTCGTTTGGCCGTACGAACGCGATGTTCGCTTAATTACGACGGAATGCGCATAAGCACGAAAAACGATCCAAATGGCGCAACGAATGGATTTTTCTTAAGGCGAACACTAAAATATAATATATTCATGCTCACATAAATTTTTGGATGTCCGGATGTATTCAGAACGTAAGTTATGCGCGAAAATGCAAACTTGTGCACTTTTTGACACTTTTAGTCCCTGAATGACCCAAAAGTTTATTTTAGCACACCAAACCCCTCAAAGCCTATTTCTAAGCTATATAAAGGATATTTAAGGTGTGTTTAACTTATGGTCATGTTCCGGAATGTCTGTTACAGTTCAAATTGGCATACTTTCGCAGTTTGTCAACTTTAGTCCCTGTAAGCGATTTAACTTGATTTTGCCATACCAAAGCCTTCAAAACTTATTTCTAAGTTATGTAAAGGTTATTTAAGGTATGTTAAGCCTATGTCACTATTCCGGAGTGTTCGTTGGATTAAACTGGTTATATTTACGCATCAGAGCGCGTATAACCTTCCAGAAAGCGATTTAAAGCTTAAAATCAAACAAGAGTCGATATGTGCAAATGATACACATATTTTTACAAATCCCAAGTATGAAATACAATATTTCATTGGTTTGGTATTTGTTTGATGGTTGAAGTGACACAGGTGTTACAGTCTCCCCTACTTTAGGAAATTTCGTCCCGAAATTTAATTCTAGAGGAAACTTGTGAAGACAGCTGTGACCGTTTCGCCTTCTAATAGTTCCATTGAACCCTTAAGTAATACTCTGGGTCATGTTAGGATTCTTAGCGAATTTGTTAACCCTCAAAGTGAATTCCTTGTAGCAGTAAAACATGGAATTTTTGAACTACGGACAGAAGAACGTTTCTTATGAAGACTTATCATTGGAAACTGTGTGTGTGATTGAGATCAGAATTTAGAAGTGTGAGAATAAATGACATCGGTCAAAGTCCGAGACTTCTCCCGTATCATTATTCTTGTCACTTTAGGTCTTAACACATGACAAAACTTCTTGTGGTTTCTGTGCACTGACTTCCATAATTATGTAGGCCTCCATAATTACGTAATCCCTTGCACAGTCCGCACAGTTCATTTCATAATGTGTAGTGGAAAAAAAATCAACTGAATAAACATGAAGCGACTTGTCTAGACCACTAAAGGATCTTTTCAACTAGATCAGCGAACGATCTTTTTAACTAGATCAACGCATGATCTTCTTAACTAGACCGTCGTGCGATCTTCTTGAATAGATCACTTAAGGGATCTTTTTAATTATATCATCACATGATATTTCTAATCAGATTTTCAAAATCAATCTGTTTAACCAGACCACTCAAGGGTCCAATTATAGAATAGTACTTTAAAACCCAAGGGACTTGACTACAACGTAGAAGTCCATTAAGGATTTAAGATAGTAACTTTGGATATCCTATTATGAATCTCTCATATGAAATATAAAAGACTCTACGAGGATTTGGATGGATCACATACAACCACAAAACATGTAAGAAAACACATAAGCACATAATTAGTTAACTTGATTCTTTAATTTGTTATCTTTGGGCATGGATATTTAAAGCACACTAGAAATCCAATCCATGAATTTCATTTGGTACTTTAATCATTTCCAAGGATTCATCTAATAAGATAGAAGGATTCTCAATAAGAGTTTGGCTTTGTTTCTTAAAAGAAACGAGTGTTTAAGGTTCTTGGGGAGAACACAAGTGATCATAAAATAACTGAACCATACGAATAGTTTGTCTTTGGGTTGACATTATAAGATTGTATTCAACGTTCACACAATCGTATCAGTTTTGCAAAAATAAAAACGACGAATTTTTATTTTGTCACACCCTGGCTTTGCGGAAGCGTGGTTAATTTTGGTGTGACTTCTTAATACCATAGCTTAACCATAACAAGCTATATGAATTTAAAAACCATGCAAGTCATCCATTAAGTTTTGAAAACCAAAATACAGTACCATTGTTTTAACCAACAACCATAACCTTGTTCAACAACGTTACAACTTATAACATAACATAAACGTGGTTTAAGGACTGTGTCTTGTCCAGGAAAGAGACACATCCCCTAAACCCTGATGACTCCATGACAAGTGCAGCGGAAAACGTTCCATACCGTGCCAGATCCGTTTAATTTCCTGAAATACATGTGAGTTGAAAAATCAACAATAATGTTGAGCGAGTTCATGTGCAAGTGAGTAAGTAAAACACTTGTAAGTATAAAAGTTTCCTGGTATGTAGTAGTGTAAGAGGACTTGTGATCACCAATGGTTTGCAAGGCCATTAGCATGTCGTGAAATGCAAGTAGGTAGACACAACCCTAGCCGATTTTGCGTTGGGTACCAAGTCACTCCAGGTCCGTTCTGTTAGTCCTCCGTGAGGCCTGTTCTGTTGGGCCGGGAGCTGGGCTCGCTACACCCAAATAGATCTACCGCTCGAGTCCCTCGGTGTTCTAACTACCCATTCACATGATCTAAACCTCCTTACGTAAATCATATCGTGTATAAAGTACTTGTAAACAAAGTAACATGTATTTCACCCCCGCAGTTAAGAAAACTGAAAACAGTTAGAGAAAAGGGGGACATGAACTCACAGTGAATGCGCGTCTCTACCAAGTGTCTCCAATACAGTAAGCTGTGCAACGACCTACAAGTGCTAATTCTATTAGACGGACGGCCGTGCCTTAGCTTTATAGTTTAAGTCTTTTGGGAAATAGTTAGACAACTATTTCGTGTTTATGTTCTGTTTACACTTGGTAGTTATACTTCTTCCCAAGGATGGGGGATACAATACATGTGCGTAAGTTACGTTTTATCAATCTTGTGGTAATGTAATTACCGGTGTAACTTATATGTTTGTGTGGAAGCGTTCGCAAAGTTTTGGAATCATTAACGCTTGTAAATATTATTTTACTCTAAAATAATATTTATGTATTTTCACAAAATAATCATAAACAGTGTTGTGACAAATATATTTATCACGTTAATCCTTGTGAAAATCCCACCTCCGAATATTTAGTAAAATATAGTGCTGGCGAAATTTATGTTTTGAAAATATGTCCAAAGATAGTTCTAACACTTGTTGTGTAAAAAGTCTAAGTGTTAGGTTTTTAGGAAAATTTCGCCAGAGTTTCCTCTGTAACTGGAGGTGGCCACGCTTTCAAGCGTATCATTTTCTTTTAACAAATCAATACAACAACCTCTTTATTCAATCAAACAATTTCCGACACATCAAACTAGTCGACAAGTATGTAAATTTGCATAATCGCATGAACTTGTAGTTTTTCCGCATCTATAATGTAAATCCCCTTTATATATGTAGATCTTTATATAAAGTAACTTCAATCTTGTAAAAACCTCGTGTTTAGAGAAATCCGTCTTTACAACTTCTAGTCATTTTTCCCAAAAATAGTTATTTGTCGGATCTTTTCATTTCACAAGTGCCTACGCACTTGTGGTTCATAAAATCATGTTTACTAGTGTAAGATCCACTTTTTAAAGTACATGATTTCTTTATTGTGTGGTTCTTCAAAAATACCACTTGCGGATACGTAGATCCGCTAGTTTTAAACACCATTTTACCGGTTAAATCACTTTTACACAAGTAAAATATTTTCACACAAGTTCATGTATCTTGTGTGGTAGAGTTTCACCTTTAACCCTTGTATTTAGTCAAAAACGAGCTTATGTGAAGATACATGATCTTACAAAGTCGGGTTAAACGATGATCCGAGCTACCACATCATAGATCGGGTCTAGATAAACACAAATTTCAAGTCCTACGACTTTTACACAAGTTATATGTTATTATCCACCATTTTTGTGATTTTACTAGACTTTAATGCATCAAAACTTATGTTTTCGATATTTAACCGACAATATTCCTTTTAACCACTTTAAATACATTCAAGAACAAGTTTTAAGTGATATACCTCTAGCTCGGGGCTAGGGAAGAATCTTGACGAAAAAGAGGTGGATAAAAGCTAACGGTAGAGGTCCTTCGCGTTCCGAGTGCACCAAAGCTCCTAATACGCAACCCGTGAAGCTTGAATGATCTTGGAATGCAATGATCACCAACCGAAAATATGATGGTGGGTGTGAGGGAGTTCGGCCGAGAGCTCCAAGGGTGAGGGAGAGAGTGGTTTGTAGTGTAATGTGAAGTGAGATTATGTTAAGTAATTTCCTTGTACTTATAGGCACTTCTAATGTGTATTAACCAAGAGTCCATGTGTTAATTAGATACCCAACATAACTTAATATAATAATCAAACTTGGTACTTGTTTGTTCCCCTAGTTGGGGCCGATTGTAATGGGGGGGGGGGGGGTCTTGGTTCGGTTTCAAGTAGATTAGTTAGAGCTTAGTTAGGTTAACTAAGTTAGTTTAGGTGATTAACTTAGTTAGTAATATATAGCGTGTTATGACGGGTGTTAGGGTAATCAGGGACCCTAACTAGCTCAGAAAAATATAAATAGTGAAAATACTAATATTTTCATGTTCCGGGTAAAGTCCGGGTGTTCGGTTGGATAGTAATCCGTTAAAGTGTTACAAAAGGCTTTAAAGTGTCGTTATTACATTTTTAGTGACACAATTTGTTTTCCCGACACTTTAGAAAGTGTCTAGTAATATTTTCTCATTTCTGGCACTTTACTAGTTAGCTAGAAGCTGGTTTATTTATTAAAGTGCTGTGTTTGGTACTGAAAGTACGTTTTAGGCACATCCGAATCAGTGTATCTTATTCCTAGAGACGCAGTACCACAACCCTTATATCCCTACACTCACTACCAGTGTAGCCAAAATATTTGAGGCTCTTAACAGGCCTTAGAGGCAGTGTCTGCCTGATGCTGGTTATATCAGCATGTTTATTGTGTATCCGTTTAGTGCTACTGTGCTTTTTGTGCATCATGTTTGTCACTAGGGTTCAACATGCAATTAATGTAGTGACAGCAAATAAAGTATGATGCAAGTATGTGCATGTATCAGTATGCAGGTAGCAGTTTATCAGCTAGTTTCAACAAGCACAGTAATTAAGCAGTAATTATTCATTAATCAAGTTGTACGGATACCTGGTTTAGTGCGGGTTGTCACATTCTCCCCCCGTTAAATAAATTTCGTCCCGAAATTTAAGTTCTGCTTGTAGATGCAGAGTTCTTAGGAAATAAGTGGGGGTATTTCTCTTTCATCCGGTCCTCACGTTCCCAGGTAAATTCAGGACCATGTCTGGCATTCCAACGAACCTTGACGAGTTTGACACTGCTCCGGCGGGTCTTGTTAACTTTCCAATCCGTGACCTCAACGGGTTCTTCAACGAAGTGGAGCGTGTCGTCAATATGAATCTCGTCGATGGGAATGGCAACGTCAATTTGAGTTGGACTTTTCTTTAGATTGGATACATGAAATGTATCGTGAACACCATTCAGTTCAGCAGGTAGGTCCAACTTGTATGCTACAGTTCCAATTCTTTCCAGAATTCTGAAAGGACCAATGTAGCGCGGATTCAACTTCCCACGCTTCCCAAAGCGCGCCACCCCCTTCCAGGGTGAAACTTTTAATAACACCATTTCCCCAACTTGGAAATCCACATGTTTCCGGTTTGGATCCGCGTAGGCCTTTTGTCTGTGGCGAGCAGCTTCGATGCGTTTAAGTATTTGCGCAATCTTGTCTGTCGTCTCTTGGACGATCTCGGGACCAGCAAGCTGCCTATCACCGGCGTCAGACCAGCATAGTGGTGATCGGCACTTGCGTCCGTATAGGGCCTCAAATGGCGCGACACCAATACTGGTGTGGTAGCTGTTGTTGTATGAAAATTCGACCAACGGTAAATGTTTATCCCAGCTACCTCCTAAATCCATAACACATGCCCTCAGCATGTCTTCCAACGTTTGTATCGTTCGCTCGCTCTGGCCGTCTGTTTGCGGATGGAACGCAGTGCTCAGATTCAATTGTGAGCCAAAAGATTCTTGGAAAGATTGCCATATTCTTGACACAAATCTTCCGTCTCTATCAGAGATGATCGAGAGTGGTACTCCATGACGTGCTACGATCTCTCTCAAGTAAATTTCCGCAAGTTTACTAGTGCTGTCTTTCTCCTTGATTGGCAGAAAGTGTGCGGATTTTGTTAGGCGGTCAACTATCACCCAAATCATATCATGGCCTCTTGGCGTTCTTGGCAGTTTCGTAACAAAATCCATTGAGATTTGTTCCCACTTCCACTTGGGAATCTCAGGTTGTTGCAGAAGTCCTGAAGGCTTCTGGTATTCTGCCTTGACTTTAGCGCACGTTAAACATTTGCTCACGTAAACAGCAACGTCGCCTTTCATCCTAGGCCACCAATAGTAATTTTTGAGATCTTGGTACATCTTATCCGATCCAGGGTGGATAGAGTACCGTGACTTGTGCGCTTCGTCGAAAATAACTTCCCTTAATCCACCAAACAGAGGAACCCAAATCCTTTTCTCAAAACATAATGTTCCTTCCTCGTTTGGTACCAAAAGCTTCTCCATTCCACGGAGATATTCTTCCTCAAGGTTTCCCTCCTTGAGAGCTTCCTTTTGTGCAGCGCGAACGCGTAAGGAAAGATCGGTTCGTATGATCATTTCCAAAGCCCTAACCCTTATGGGCTTGATTCTTTCTTTACGACTTAGGGCATCGGCGACTACATTCGCCTTCCCTGGATGATATTTTATCTCGCAGTCGTAATCGTTCAATAATTCAACCCATCGTCTTTGCCTCATATTTAACTCTTTCTGGTTAAATATATGTTGTAGGCTCTTGTGATCTGTGAAAATTGTGCACTTCGTACCATACGGGTAGTGTCTCCAGATCTTTAAAGCGAAAACCACTGCGCCAAGCTCTAAATCGTGGGTGGTATAGTTCTTTTCGTGCACTTTCAGTTGGCGTGATGCGTAAGCAATGACCTTTTAGCGTTGCATCAACACACAACCCAATCCCTGACGCGATGCGTCGCAGTATACCACAAAATCGTCGGTACCTTCCGGTAGAGCTAAGATTGGCGCGTTGCAGAGCTTATCTTTCAATATCTGAAACGCTTCGTCCTGTTTGATTCCCCAATCAAACGTCTTATCCTTCTGGGTCAGGAGCGTCAACGGTTGAGCGATTTTTGAAAAATCCTCGATGAACCTTCGATAGTAGCCAGCCAAGCCCAAGAATTGTCGAATCTCGGTTGGCGTTGTAGGCGTTTCCCAATTCTTGATTGCCTCGATCTTTGTGGGAGCAACATGAATTCCATCCCCATTAACCACATGTCCAAGAAACTGGACTTCACGTAGCCAAAACTCGCACTTGGAGAATTTGGCGTACAGTTGTTCTTTCTTTAGCAGCTCCAATATGGTTCTAAGATGTTGTTCGTGTTCAGCCTTCGTCTTTGAGTAAATCAAGATGTCATCGATGAATACAATCACGAACTTGTCTAAGTATGGCTTGCAAACTCTATTCATTAGATCCATGAAGACCGCAGGTGCGTTCGTCAAACCAAATGGCATAACGAGGAACTCGTAGTGTCCATAACGAGTTCGGAAGGCTGTTTTCGGGATACTTTCCTCCTGTATCCTTAATTGATGGTATCCAGATCGAAGATCGATCTTAGAGTAACAGCTTGAACCTTGAAGTTGGTCGAACAGATCATCGATTCTTGGCAGTGGATACCTGTTCTTGATCGTCAGCTTGTTCAATTCTCTGTAGTCAATGCACATGCGGAAACTTCCGTCCTTCTTTTTGACAAACAGGACCGGAGCTCCCCAAGGCGAGAAGCTTGGTCGGATAAAACCCTTGTCTAACAACTCTTGAAGCTGTGTTGACAATTCCTGCATCTCAGACGGCGCCAGTCTGTAAGGTGCCTTAGCCACAGGCGCTGCGCCTGGAACTAAGTCGATGTGAAACTCCACTTGCCTCTGAGGTGGCAGTCCGGGTAAGTCTTCCGGGAAGACTTCTGGATACTCCCTTACGACAGGGATGTCTTCGATCCTTGGCTCGGCAGCCTTCTTATCCACGATGTGCGCCAGAAAAGCAACACATCCTTTCTGTAAACACTTCCTTGCCTTCAAGCAGCTGATAAATCTTAGCGGTGTGTCACGCTTCTCTCCGTGAACCACAATTGTCTCACCATCATCCGTTGGGATACGAACAACTTTCTCGTGGCATACTATCTCAGCCTTGTTTCCGGATAACCAATCCATTCCTACCACCACGTCGAAGCTTCCCAATTGGACTGGTAGTAGATCCAAAGTAAACTCACGTTCTCCCAATTCTATCACACAGCCTCTGATAACTTCGTCGGCTTCAACTAGCTTTCCATTAGCTAATTCGATCGAGTAGGGAATGTCTAACTTATTAGCGGCTAGCCCAAGTATATTCTTAAATTCTAGTGATACGAAGCTATAGTCGGCACCAGTATCAAACAGAACAGATGCATAGCATTGATTTACAGGGAACGTACCAGTGACAACGTTGGGATCCTGGCGTGCTTCCCGTGCACCGATCTGGAACACCCTTCCACGGGCTTGGTTCAAACCCGGGCAATCCTTCTTGAAGTGCCCAACGTCACCGCAATGAAAACATCCTAATCTTTTTCCACTTCCCGCACCATCCCCAACTGGCGGGTTGTTTTGATTGGCAGTTCCGGCTTGATTTGCATTGTAGCCTCGATTATTCCCTTGTGGGCGATTTCCCAAACCACCACGATTATCGTTTCTATTCATATATCCTCCCTGGCCTCCCCGGCCGGCAGGGACCCAACAAGTATCCTTCGAGTGACCACGTTTCCCATAAGCTTCGCACACTTTTAACCCACAATGGCCAGAATGGTGACGCTGGCAGGCACTACACTTAGGCAGAGTGCCCATATATCCTCTTCCTCTCCTTCCACTGCCAGCTGCTCCCTGAGCTGGCGTGCTTGGTGCTCCTCTCTTACCATCACTGCTAACAACTTGTTTGAAGTTTGAAAACTTTCTTTTGTTACTTCCTGATGACTCAACATGAGTCTCTTTCTCCTTTGCCTTAACATCACCAAACTTGTTTAGACGAATCGCCTCCTCGGTGAGAGCCACGCTCAAATCTATGGCTTCAGTGATTGTCGCTGGTTTGGAGGAGGTTACCATGCTTATTATTTGGGGAGCCAAACCCCAAATGAAGCGCTCGATTCGCTTATATTCAGGCGTAACCATGTAAGGAACCACTTGAGATAAGTCGTGAAACCTCTGGACGTATTCTGCAACCTTTGGTCCGTCCATCTTTAGGTGCCAAAATTCAGTCTCCAACCTTTGAATTTCTGCGCGTGAACAGTACTTCTTGCGCATCAGTTCTTTCAATTCGGCCCAAGTCAGGGCGTAGGCGGCAGCTTCGCCTAGAGTTTGTACTTGTAGGTTCCACCAGGATAGGGCTCCATCTAGAAACAGCCCTGAAATGTACGTGACTTGCTGATCCTCTGCACACTTGCTCATGCGTAAGACAGAATCGGTTTTCTCAGCCCAGCGGGTAAAGGCAACTGCACCTCCTGTGCCATCGAAGTTAACTGGTTTGCAGTCTAAGAACTGCTTGTAGGTGCATCCTGCACGTATGTTAAAACATGTGTTTGGCATTAGCATCATCGCTAAAATCTCCAACTAGTTCATGGTAGGTTCGAATGGCGTGGTATTACCGTGAGGTGGATTGTTATTGCCTTGGTTAACACTTCCGCTCCCTCCTGGCTGAGATGCTGTGTACTGTGCTATGGCAGCTGCAATGACTTGCTGTAGCTCTGCCTCGTTAGTAGGCATTGGTGTTGGGCGCTTTGGCGGCATCTTCTAAAAGATGGTTTAAGTTGGTTAGGCCATAGAAGGCTCCGATGTTATAATACGTAAATCAGTTCGTAATATAGTGTACATATATAACGGTAGTAATAGTATAATCACATAACATCTCATGTTATCACACATCACAAATATCAATCACACAACATCCCATGTCATAAAATATAAACAAGTAGTCAAGCGAATCAAAATATGGTGAGAAAACTGCGATTGCCATATAGATGAGACCACATCGTAAGTGTATACATACAATCATCAATCACTAGGGGCTACATCACCCCTGTCAAAAGCTACATCAGTATCAATACAATATCAAGTACATAACAAAAGTCAAGTCATAACGTAGTCTCCCCAAAATGATGTGCAGACAAAAAGCAATCGCCGCCTTCTCACCTCGCCTACCCAAGTGGCACCGATGAGCTCTAAGCAGATGGTGGTGGAGGAGGAGGAAAACGGGTATAAAACAAACGGCGCAACTGTAACCAGTCCGCCTCCATCGCCTGCTGTGTACGAATAATGGAAGCAATCTGCTGCTCCAAAGTAGTAAGACGAGCAGCATAGTCAGGGGGTAATGGTCGTGATGGCTGCAACGGAGAGGGTACCCGGCCATGGCACTGACATGGCTGCAGATGGGCTCTCTCCAACTCCTGTAGTCGCTGCTCATGCGACTCATGCTGGTATACAAAGGACATCAATACATCCTCAATGGTGTGGCCCACATGGAACCTGTGGTATGGATCAGTGGGTGGCATAGGGGAAAACGGTGCCCACAGCAGTGGCTCACGTGTGGGATCAAAGGGTGCCACACCAAAAGGAGCTGTAGTGGGTGGGACAAATGGAATCTGAGGCATGAAAGGCATGGGCATCGGTACATGCCCTGATGGGTGGGCTGAAGAGCCCTCTCCAGGCCCCGCTGGAGGTGTGTACGTAGGAACCTGAAACGAAAAGTCAACGTGTGGTGCAACAGAAATCTGTGGAGGAAATGGGGGAACGTCCTCGTCTGCCGGTATCCAGCCATGCTGTGCAGACTCATCCGGTGGATCCATATGTGCCGCGAACGGTGCATGTCCGGGCTCTAGGGGAACGGGATCAAATATGGGAGCAACAACAGGGTGAACGGGTGCCAAGTGCTCGAAAGGGGGGTCAACTGGTACAGCAACAATGGGTAAAGGACCGATGGGATCAACAGGAACATCTATGTGGTGATCATCAGCAATGGGCTCAAAAGGTACATCAGCATGCGCAGGGTCATGCTCTGGTAAGGGATCAAGAGCGGCAGCCTGCTCCGGAGCAATGGCAGGCTCAAAGTCATCAAACGCCATGTCAAAATCAAAATCAGGATCAACCGGATCGAAAGGGTCAATGGGATCTGCTGGATCCTCCATCAACTCGTCCATCGGAACAAACTCTAAGTCACGGTCAGGATCAAATCCCGGGGTAAACACAGGATCTGAATCCCCCTCGTCGTCATGGTCAAAAACAAGTCCAGGTATAGGAGCAACAGAAAAAGCCTGGTCGGAATCGGACCCATGGGAGAAGTGCTGCGCACTATGAGCATGTGTGGGTACAGAAGCCACAGACTCAAAGGAGTCCGGGGCTGGGGAATGAGCAGGTGACTCCGCAGCCGGAGCATCTGCGATCAGTAAGGGAGCAACAGCAGGTAGGGCCTCGCCCTGAGCATCCTCCAAAGGCTCCTCCTCAAACATATCGACGTCGTCCTCCTCGTCGTCGATGGGTAAAACAGGGTATGATGCAAGGGGTACTGGAGCAGGGATCACAACGAGTGGTAGATCCCCGGCTGGAAGATCAACTGGGAGCTCATCAACGCCGTCGGGTAAGGCGAATGGCTGAAAGTCATCATCATCCGTGCTGGTGAAGTCTGACGTATAAACCTCGTGCTCCGATGACTCAATGTCGTCTGAAACGATAGGCCTAGGGCCTGTGGTGCCTGAACCACCAGTGCCTGTAGAATCCATGTGTCTGTAACATATACACAAACATGTACAAATTGTCAATCATATAATCAAATAGTCACATAAGTCATCAAGCACGCATTCAAACCAACACTTCCTAGTCCCACTAGCCAACACTCCTAGTCCCACTAGCCAACACTACTAGTCCCACTAGCCAACACTCCTAGTCCCACTAGCCAACACTACTAGTCCCACTAGCCAACACTCCTAGTCCCACTAGACCGAACCTCAGCCTCCCAGACTGAGCCTAGAATAATGGATAAAATGTGCTCAACATTTGTTTGTAAAAAAAAGTTGTGGATCTGGACTTAAGTGGTATGCAGTGAAATGTTTTCGTGAGAGCCCTAGTGATCATAGTCTAGACTCGAGAAAGAATCCTAGTTCGCTATGAACTGTTGCTCTGATACCAAGCTGTCACACCCTGGCTTTGCGGAAGCGTGGTTAATTTTGGTGTGACTTCTTAATACCATAGCTTAACCATAACAAGCTATATGAATTTAAAAACCATGCAAGTCATCCATTAAGTTTTGAAAACCAAAATACAGTACCATTGTTTTAACCAACAACCATAACCTTGTTCAACAACGTTACAACTTATAACATAACATAAACGTGGTTTAAGGACTGTGTCTTGTCCAGGAAAGAGACACATCCCCTAAACCCTGATGACTCCATGACAAGTGCAGCGGAAAACGTTCCATACCGTGCCAGATCCGTTTAATTTCCTGAAATACATGTGAGTTGAAAAATCAACAATAATGTTGAGCGAGTTCATGTGCAAGTGAGTAAGTAAAACACTTGTAAGTATAAAAGTTTCCTGGTATGTAGTAGTGTAAGAGGACTTGTGATCACCAATGGTTTGCAAGGCCATTAGCATGTCGTGAAATGCAAGTAGGTAGACACAACCCTAGCCGATTTTGCGTTGGGTACCAAGTCACTCCAGGTCCGTTCTGTTAGTCCTCCGTGAGGCCTGTTCTGTTGGGCCGGGAGCTGGGCTCGCTACACCCAAATAGATCTACCGCTCGAGTCCCTCGGTGTTCTAACTACCCATTCACATGATCTAAACCTCCTTACGTAAATCATACCGTGTATAAAGTACTTGTAAACAAAGTAACATGTATTTCACCCCCGCAGTTAAGAAAACTGAAAACAGTTAGAGAAAAGGGGGACATGAACTCACAGTGAATGCGCGTCTCTACCAAGTGTCTCCAATACAGTAAGCTGTGCAACGACCTACAAGTGCTAATTCTATTAGACGGACGGCCGTGCCTTAGCTTTATAGTTTAAGTCTTTTGGGAAATAGTTAGACAACTATTTCGTGTTTATGTTCTGTTTACACTTGGTAGTTATACTTCTTCCCAAGGATGGGGGATACAATACATGTGCGTAAGTTACGTTTTATCAATCTTGTGGTAATGTAATTACCGGTGTAACTTATATGTTTGTGTGGAAGCGTTCGCAAAGTTTTGGAATCATTAACGCTTGTAAATATTATTTTACTCTAAAATAATATTTATGTATTTTCACAAAATAATCATAAACAGTGTTGTGACAAATATATTTATCACGTTAATCCTTGTGAAAATCCCACCTCCGAATATTTAGTAAAATATAGTGCTGGCGAAATTTATGTTTTGAAAATATGTCCAAAGATAGTTCTAACACTTGTTGTGTAAAAAGTCTAAGTGTTAGGTTTTTAGGAAAATTTCGCCAGAGTTTCCTCTGTAACTGGAGGTGGCCACGCTTTCAAGCGTATCATTTTCTTTTAACAAATCAATACAACAACCTCTTTATTCAATCAAACAATTTCCGACACATCAAACTAGTCGACAAGTATGTAAATTTGCATAATCGCATGAACTTGTAGTTTTTCCGCATCTATAATGTAAATCCCCTTTATATATGTAGATCTTTATATAAAGTAACTTCAATCTTGTAAAAACCTCGTGTTTAGAGAAATCCGTCTTTACAACTTCTAGTCATTTTTCCCAAAAATAGTTATTTGTCGGATCTTTTCATTTCACAAGTGCCTACGCACTTGTGGTTCATAAAATCATGTTTACTAGTGTAAGATCCACTTTTTAAAGTACATGATTTCTTTATTGTGTGGTTCTTCAAAAATACCACTTGCGGATACGTAGATCCGCTAGTTTTAAACACCATTTTACCGGTTAAATCACTTTTACACAAGTAAAATATTTTCACACAAGTTCATGTATCTTGTGTGGTAGAGTTTCACCTTTAACCCTTGTATTTAGTCAAAAACGAGCTTATGTGAAGATACATGATCTTACAAAGTCGGGTTAAACGATGATCCGAGCTACCACATCATAGATCGGGTCTAGATAAACACAAATTTCAAGTCCTACGACTTTTACACAAGTTATATGTTATTATCCACCATTTTTGTGATTTTACTAGACTTTAATGCATCAAAACTTATGTTTTCGATATTTAACCGACAATATTCCTTTTAACCACTTTAAATACATTCAAGAACAAGTTTTAAGTGATATACCTCTAGCTCGGGGCTAGGGAAGAATCTTGACGAAAAAGAGGTGGATAAAAGCTAACGGTAGAGGTCCTTCGCGTTCCGAGTGCACCAAAGCTCCTAATACGCAACCCGTGAAGCTTGAATGATCTTGGAATGCAATGATCACCAACCGAAAATATGATGGTGGGTGTGAGGGAGTTCGGCCGAGAGCTCCAAGGGTGAGGGAGAGAGTGGTTTGTAGTGTAATGTGAAGTGAGATTATGTTAAGTAATTTCCTTGTACTTATAGGCACTTCTAATGTGTATTAACCAAGAGTCCATGTGTTAATTAGATACCCAACATAACTTAATATAATAATCAAACTTGGTACTTGTTTGTTCCCCTAGTTGGGGCCGATTGTAATGGGGGGGGGGTCTTGGTTCGGTTTCAAGTAGATTAGTTAGAGCTTAGTTAGGTTAACTAAGTTAGTTTAGGTGATTAACTTAGTTAGTAATATATAGCGTGTTATGACGGGTGTTAGGGTAATCAGGGACCCTAACTAGCTCAGAAAAATATAAATAGTGAAAATACTAATATTTTCATGTTCCGGGTAAAGTCCGGGTGTTCGGTTGGATAGTAATCCGTTAAAGTGTTACAAAA
>JARYGA010024532.1:0-64930 GCA_030545235.1 Helianthus tuberosus | reverse complement strand
ATTTAATCTTACAATCGACGCCACTTTTGAAGTTCAAAATCCTTACGATTATAAAAAAAACACTCAACTGTTACGTTGGTTAATGTGAACCATCAATTACATGTCGTTTAAAATTTCATAATTGTTACATCGGAACGAACACGTGTGTTTAACAAAAGAGACGCGTTGGTTAATTGAGTTTGAATCGGTTTGTTTAATCGATGGAATTGGGGTACGCTACTACGCTTGTACGGTGACGGAACTGGTGTATGCCTATGCGGTTAGAATGTCGGCTGGATATTATAATGGTAACGATCGTGTCGGTTTTATCGATGGGGCGGTGGACGTTGTTGCTTTGATTCAGTTCGGTTAACCAATGGAATTGGTGTGCAGTGACGGATTTGGTATACGCAGTGCGCCAGTGCGGTTAGAATGTCGGTTGGATTTTATAAATGTAATGGTCGCTCCTGTTTATTGATGTAGTGGTGTCCCTTGTTTTGTGAATCTTTTGAAAGGCGCGCGGGTTTGAGTGTTTTGTGAATGTTATTAAACGATACGTTTGATAGTAAACCGTAAACTTGAAACGGGAGGAGACGCATCGGTTGAATTGAATTTGAGTGGTGTCCTATGTTTCTTTTCTTTATTATATAATGTAATATAACGAGTTGACGCTATCCCGCGCGTTGCAGCGGGTTGTTAATTATGAAAATCTTTGGGTTCACCATCTAGATATACTTTTTGCAAACCATTCTTTTTAATGTTGTTTTATCCCTACCCTAAATCATGGCACTATATTACTTTATAAAAGAAGTCCTTAAAACATTAATAAATAATGAAGTTTTATAAAGAATTGCTCAAAACCAAATTATATATAAAAGTACCACACTAACAAAAACACAAATGGTTTTTGATTGAATCTGTTGGGTTAAATCATTTTGCTTTCCTGATGAAAAATTGAAAGAATACTTAGACTTATAAAATTATCAAATAATCTTTAACGTATATAATGATACATGATGGAATTAGGCTTTATTGGTTTTTTTCTTTATAACATGAGCTTTTTTTATAAACCATCATCATCATTATACTCAGTAAATTCCATCAATAGCAAAGCTAAGGTAGGGTCTGAGAGGGTAAGATGTAGACAGTCTTACCTCTACCATGTAGGAATAGAGAGACTGCTTCCAGTGAGACCCCCCGACTCGATGGTAGTTTTGCATCAAACCTTGGATATAAGGCATATAACACTCAGCAATTCAGACAAAGGCCAATTAGTGCATGTACGCCCTTGTCTTTTGGCTATCAACGCCACCACATGATGTAGACCATCCCTCTCTTTTAACATTATTTTCACGAAATTAGTAAAATAATGTTAAAATTATTACACTTTCACTTTTGCCCCCGAACGCCCACACATATATAAATTATATACGCATATCGCAAGCAGGACGTATTTTTATAAACCAATTTGTAAAATTACTAATGTATGCTTAGAAAAAATATAAATTATTAATTAGTTTCTCGTTCATTTAGGGTTCAAGCATATATAAAACCTAATGCCTCTGAATAGAATAAGTATATCATTTCTTTCAAATCACTATTTTTAACCACTCAATACAAAGCGATCATCACTATATTTTAATAATTCAAGAAAAACCCTTAGCCACACAGTGTGGGCGTGGTTTTATGGCGTTTATGCCATATCACGCCGCACACACCACCCCGAGAACGGCGTTACTCAAAATAATTAAAATCAAAAGTTAACTGTAATAAATAACAAAGTAAGGGGCAATGTCCTTTTATGCAAACTATTAACAGTGCAATTCATAACAAAGATGAACAAATATTATGCCCTGTCCGTCATAATAAACATGTGAATTCCTAACTTGATTTTAATCTAACTTCCATGCAAATCACGATTTTGCGAAGAAAAAAAAAATCCAACTTCCCATACTTCTGAAGAATATCCGAATAAGGTAGTGGTGGAATGGTTGAGAAAAGACTTGGTATTCTTTGTGACCCAGGTTCGACTCCCACTCTTCCCAATATTTTCTGCGGCGTCCAGGCGAATACGGGTGGCGCCGGTTCGTCTTGGATGGGAGGTGAGGTTTTACCGATTATTTCACTGCCGTGCCTTCGGGCGGGTAGAGGTCGGGTTTCCGCATATCTGGGAGAGCCAAGGGGCTAGCGGCGGTCGAGTAGTCATCCTTGGCTACAACGCCCGGTGTCGCGATGGTTGACACTTCGTTCCTTACCGTTCAAAAACGAAGAATATAAGTCAATACTTCTGTTTGAAAATTAACACAACAAACATTTTCATTCAACCGACCTTTTTTCAAAAATTCCCATGATCATAAACACACACGACCCAAGAAATCAAAGTAACTCACACCAACCCAAGAAATCCCTTATTCCTTCTCTCTTAAAAACACACACATGCAAAGGGGCAATCAAAGACATACATGCTGTTTGTATTTATACATACACACATCATAAACGCCAATTGAAATTCATTGTTTTCGTTGATGCATACACATGCGAATTGTATTCATGAGTCAACCGCTAGGCCCACGTTATGATGAACAGGTTGATGCCGCGATTCAAAAAGTTTAAAATTAAATCCGGTCACCGGCGCCAGCGTTGGCGATTACTTTCGCACCCATGTGTCACCAGAAACCTTGTCAGATCACGACACCGAGGATTCCGATGTAATTTTCGTTGAAATCGACCCTTCTGGAAGAAAATTCAAGGAAAAAACGAAAATTATGGGAAAAAAAAACAAATGTTTGAAACGAAAATTTAATAAACGAACCTTTGATGTCAAGCGAAACTGAAGATTTGAATATAATGAACATGCTGGCGATTTGGGATTCCTTAGGGGATTTAAAGATGATAAAGATGGTGGCGTTCGGGATTCCGTATCGAGAAAGCGGTGGCAGTTATTGTGATTCTTTGACAAAGGTGGCTAAATGAGTTGCAATTATTTTGGTTGCCTAAAAAGTTTTTCTAACCGACGCAATTTATGAACAAAAGTGCAGCCTTATTGTTTCTAACAGACGCCATTTCTATGCGAAAGGGTATGACCTAAAAGGGTATTAATCGACGTGAGTTTTAAACGAAATAGTATGACCTTTTTATTTAAAAGGTTGTGTCCTTTCAATGCAACCCAAGTTGCTTTTTGTATTATAGAGTAATAATATAGAGTAATCTATACTATATAATAAAAGAAACCTGTTTTGGGACACTTGTCATTCTCTCATTTAATTGATTAAAATTATTAATAATACTAATAATAATAATATTAATATTAAATAATTATATCCAAAAACAAGTTTAATTAGTGGAGATACCATACGTGTGACAAATCTCACAAAAGTGAGGTTCAAGAAATATAAAAAATATATTAATCCGATATTAAAATAATAATGAATTAACTTTGTTTAAAAATGATTTTTTAGAGATTATTATAAGTTAGATTGGATTAGATTAGATTAGATTAACAAACTAGGTTATAACTCCGTGTATTATACGGGTTAAGTAAATAAATCTAACTATTATAATAAAATAAACCAATTTTTGGACACGTGTCATTCATTGAAGGTATGCTCAAATCTATATTTATCTAAATAAATAAATAATAAATCAATATTAAATATTATCATACTTTAATAAAATATTATCCTCAAATCTAAATTGTTAATTTAATATATTTTTAAAACAAATACCTCTCTTATCTACTTATCTTATATTAAATATATAAATAATAAATTAATATTAAATGTTATCCTAATTTATTAAAAATAGAACTTTTTTTTTATTTGGTATACAAAATTATGTTTATTCAACTCGTGTAAAACGCGGGGTTTTTCAGGATATCATTTTTTTATTATTTGGTAGATTTTTCAACCCGACTATACACGGGTTTTTTAAAGATACGACGTTTTTAGTATTTAATATACAAAAATACATTTATTTAGGATATAATTTTTTTTATTATTTGGTAGATTTTTCAAACCGGCTATACACGGGTTTTTTTAAAGATACGACGTTTTTAGTATTTAATATAAAAAATTACATTTATTTAATCTGTGTAATACACATGGTTTTTAAAGATATAACACCTTTTTAAATCTATTCAACACGTGTAATATACGAGGTTTTTAATGATGTAATTTTTTATTATTTGATAGATTTATTCAACCCGATTATACACGGGTTTTTTAAAGATACGACGTTTTTAATATTTAGTATACAAAATTACATTTATTTAATCTGTGTAATATACATGGTTTTTAAAGATATAACTTTTTTTTATTATTTGATATATAAAATTACATTTATTTAACCCGTACAATATAGTTTGACACGTATCATTCATTGAAGTTATCTTTAAAATCTATATTTATCTAAATAAATAAATAATAAATTAATATTAAATTTTGTCATACTTTAATAAAATATTATCCTCAAATCTAAATTGTTAATTAAATATATTTTTAAAACAAATATCTCTCTTATCTACTTATCTTATATTAAATGAATTAATATTAAATTATTGTTTGGTAGATTTATTCAACCCGATTATACACGGGTTTTTTAAAGATACGGCGTTTTTTGTATTTAGTATACAAAAATACATTTATTTAATATGTGTAACACACATGGTTTTTAAAGATATAACTTTTTTATTATTTGATATATAAAATTACATTTATTTAACCTGTACAATATAGTTGGACACGTATCATTCATTGAAGATGTCTTTAAAATCCATATTTATCTAAATAAATAAATAATAAATTAATATTAAATTTATCATACTTTAATAAAATACTAGGTTATAACCCCGTGTATTACACGGGTTGAATAAATGAATTTTATATACCAAATAATAAGATCATATTTATTCAACTCATGTAATATACGGGGGTTTTTAAAAACATAACTTTTTTTATTATTTGGTAAACAATATTACATTTATTCAACCCGCCGTGTGTTACACGGGTTGAAAAATTTAAACTATTTAATAAATATTTTTTGTAAATGCAAACCAAAGAGCGAGACATTTATATACCAAATTGACATAAATAAATTAATATAAAGATGATGTATGATAACATTATAAAATTTATCAGAGAAGCATGTAATCAAACTGTCACTGAAAATAATAAAAAAATAAATAGATTATATAATACGTATTATTGTATTTACGTATTACATTACTTTTAAATTTAATGATTAATAAAAAGTTAGAAAAGATGTAAATTACAAAGACACTCAATGTTTCAAAAAAATATCTAACATAAAATGTATTATTTGAAGATTTGGAAAGTTGTTACTGAGATTTCAGGATTATTTTTTATTTTTCATTTTTTTTAATTTAGGATTAACTATGAAACTAAAGAGATAAGTAAACCAATGTGTGACTCATTCATAGGAACTATCTAATTTTCTGTATTCCGGTCTCTTTTTTTATACTTATCTTATATTAATTAAATAATAAATTAATATTAAATCTTATGCTACTTTGAATGTGAAATAGAAGCCTTTCATTTTCTAACAAAATATTATCTTCAAATTTAAAATTGTTAATTTAAGATAAGTTGTTTTTAATTTTTCCTTAGGAAAATAGAAAATTAGATATTTTATTTTAATATAATTTTTAATTACTAATACGTGTATCACTTATTAGTTAATCTATAATCGTATATTTGATTGATTTTATATGTTTTTAAACAGATAAATAATAATAATAATACTCACATTAACAAACTTGTTCTTACAAGTCTTCATGAAGTTTTATGTCTCTTTTAAATTTACTTAAAACCACAGGGACTATTCCTGACAAAGTCCCAAACTTTTGAAACAATTCAACTGCCTTATTCTTCTTCTTCTACGATAATCAGGCCGGGTATTTGCTTTTATATGTTTTTAAACAGATAAATAATAGTAATAGTATTTGATATTATTATTATTATTTGAATTTAGGATTAAATTTTAATCAATTAAATGAGAGAATGACAAGTGTCCCAAAACAGTTTTCTTTTATTATATAGTATAGATTATCCTCAAATCTAAATTGTTAATTTAATATATTTTTAAAACAAATACATCTCTTATCTACTTATCTTATATTAAATATATAAATAATAAATTAATATTAAATTATTATTTGGTAGATTTATTCAACCCGATTATACACGGGTTTTTTAAAGATACGACGTTTTTAGTATTTAGTATACAAAAATACATTTATTTAATCTGTGTAATACACATGGTTTTTAAAGATATAACTTTTTTATTATTTGATATATAAAATTACATTACTTAACCAGTACAATATGCATGGTTCATAAAGATATAACTTTTTATTATTTAATATATAAAATTACATTTATTCAACTCGTGTAATACACGGGGTTCTAACCTAGTAATAATATAATATATTTTGAAGGGTGTGACTTTTAAACAAATAGAACATAACCTAAGTTGCTAATTGTATAAGGGTATAAAGGAAAAGATCAAATAGGAAGTTAATTTTGGCTAGGAAGGATAGGAAGCCATAGGATTATGACATGTGGCAAATTTTAAAATAAAGAGAAAGGGTATTTTAGTCAATCTCATCATTTCTTCTTCCTTCTTCTCCCCAGTTACTTCAAAACCCACCATTTTCAAAACCCACCATCTCCAACCTTTTCTTCACTTACTATCTCAATAATCACTACATTATAGTGTGATTTTCGTCATCAATCAATGATTCAACCACCCGATCAATGTGTTCTTCAGCTTTTTTCGAAGAAAACCCAGTTTAATTTCATTCAAAATCTCGTTTTTTCTGGTGATTTTGAAGATAATCACTAGATTTGTTCGATTCAATCGCTGATAAGTGTTTCTATCATTTCAAATTTCGTCAATTGATGAAGAAACCGGCTTCGATCCATGTAAGAAATTCTTTAATTTCATTTTCACGATCTGGGTTTTTATTTAGTCATTGCGTTTTACGATCTTGGCGGGGATCCAGGGGCGGCAGCCCCTGGCTGGGGTCCAAGGGCTCATTTCGAAGACAGTAATTCGTAGACAATTCAGACAGTTCACAGACAATTCACAAACAGTTTTATGTGTCCATTGCGTTTTAGAAATAAGAGAGTTTTATGTGTTTTCTGGCTATTACGTTTTAGAAAAAAACACATTTTTAAGTATCTTTAGTCATTGCGTTTTAGGTAAAACACATTTTTGAAGTGTTTTTAGTCATTGCGTTTTAGGTAAAACACATTTTTAGGTGTTTTCAGTCCATTGCGTTTTACAGAGAACACTTTCTTTTGTTTTTTTAGGTCATTGCGTTTTAGAAATGAGACATTTTTAAGTGTTTTCTAGCCATTGCGTTTTACAAATAAAACATTTCTTTGTGTTTTCTGGCCATTGCGTTTTACAAATAAGACATTTCTTTGTGTTTTTTGTGCATTGCGTTTTAGGTAAAACACTTTTTCATGTGTTTTCAGTCCATTGCGTTTTAGAAATAAGACATTTCTTTGTGTTTTCTGACCATTGCGTTTTACAAATAAGTCATTTCTTTTTGTTTTTGGTGCATTGCGTTTTAGAAAAATGTCATTTTTTAGGTTTTTTTTTATTGCGTTTTACGTAACTGGTGGTTTTTCTATTGTGTTTTACACAACTGGGTTTAAATTATTTTTTTTAATATAGCAATAGTATACTCGTTTTAAAGATAAAAAAACGCTCGTTTTTTTTGTGCAATTTTTATAAAAAAATAATGTCGTATGAAAGAGTTATTAACGTTTAAAAAATGAGGGGGAATCGGAGGAGAGAGAAACTATTGGTTTGGATTGACTAGAATGCCCTTGAACAAACTCACGCGACTTTTTTCTTCCTTTCAATTTCCCTGATTTAATCTTAGCCCTTGATTAACTTAATGGATGGTCAAGATCACTTCCTAGCCTTCCTAGCCAAATAAACTTCCTATTGTATCTCCACCCAAGGGTATAATATCTCAGTTGATCAATGAAAGATTATGTTTCCTTTTCAATTCAATATACTTCTATATGGTGCCTCTTTCTTGAGATTCATGGGGTGGACTGCTTTCTTGCTGACATACTACGTTCTTGTGGGATTGCATGCCTCATATGATGCATCGAAGGAGACTGTGAAGATGCAGGTAGAAGATAATGAAGTTGAAAGAGGAAATAATGGAGAAAGAGTGCCTGCAACTTCTGAACCTGTAGAACTCAATACAATAACAACTAGTCGCGTTTGATGTTTTATTAACTGTGATTAATTTGGTAAACTTATGAAAAAATATGAAACGTCAACTTAAAAAAAAAAAAGATCTATTTCTGATATACATGACTTCAATTATTTCCGGTGGTCTGAATCATATGGTATTTTGCGCCAGCAACATTTGAAAAATGATAACAACAGATCTAATACAAGAAATACATATAAAACTTTGAACTTGCATATGATTTTATTAAGTCGCTTTAATTATTGTTCTTTTGCGTATTTTAGGAGGTTGATGGTGAACAACAATAACAAAACTTACTTGATTACTTTAAGATACAAAAACATTTAGACAAGATCACCTAGTGACAACATAATAACAAATACTCAAAATTCAACATTATTCAAAAAGTTCCCTAAAGCTGCATGATTCAAAAGCGTCCAGCTGCACCCCCAAAGTTCTTTACCTGCATCAGATTTTTTTTATAAAAAAAGATAAAAAAAACAATTAAAATAAATACTGTAAGGCGTTTTGCGCAATTTGGGGCAATAGAAAACATGTGAAACACGTACAATTTATGAACTGATATTATTTTCTCTTGTCTTTAATCGTCAAGATCACATACTCTGCTGCATCAGCAATTGCAATGAACCATTTCGGTCTTCCGGTTGATAACATGAGAAGTCCCAACACGAATCCAATAAAAGTTCCACACCCATATTGTAACAACCCTAAATTAAAAGTCCTAATTATCACTTTAATTGATCATTAGGAAAACCTAATTGAGACACCCAAGTGATTCCGCACAAACCCTAAAAAATTTCAGAATAATCGGAATCAGGATTAGGGCCCCTAAAACTAAAGGGGGGATAAACCCTAGTGGACGATTATCCACTTTAAACGTTGTCACATAACTGAAATGTGAATTTGTAGAGTCAGCTGAGCTAGTCCCAATCGTGGCTACCCTATAGGCTAGTTTTATGCCTTACGGACCGTAACAAAATAAGTGTTACGGTGCGCAAGGACCCTTACGAACCGTAACAATGGGAGTGTTACGGTGCGTAAGCTAGTCGAAATTTCAGCTATAAATAGAGTACTGTGGCATTCGAATTCTGAACAATCAACGTCGAAATAATTCCAATCACACACTGAGATACACTCTGAATACCTCAAATTACACCCCCGGGTCTCGAAATTCTGCCGCAAAACAGGGTATTAGCACAATCGCTGCTACGATTCATTTTCCGACGATCAATATATCCAATGGATGTTTAAGTGCCGCCCACATTAGGGTTATACTTTATCGTTCGTCATTAATTTGACGGATCATCGTTAATTCGATGGATGAAGTATTGTACTTTATCGTTCGTCATTAATTTGACGGATCATCGTTAATTCGATGGATAAAGTATTGCACTTTGTCGTTCGTTGTGAGAATTTGATCTCGTGAGTTATCGTAATTGCTGGATTGATTACTAACCCAGTTTTGTGTGCATTGTTATTTAAATTAGGTTAACAAGGCTAAATCATAGACTAGACTCTGTCCGTATTAAATCAGCAATGTGAGTCATTCTCTCTTTTTATCAAAATTGTTTACAAAAGCATGTTTATTTCAAAGTTATAATTACGGGGATTAAGTCTTTGTAATCACCAAGTTACAGCCGGTATGTGGGGTTTTGTATACATTACTTGATAATCGTCACCATTGGGGCAGCCAATTGGGGGATATGACCATAGTCACAGATTCGGTCGAGTGACAAATACCGTGGGTAGTTGGTTTGATAATAGAAACATTGTAATCGCTCTTAATACTGTAAATTATAACAAATGTGTCATTTTAGTAAATAGAATGATTCACTCAGTATTTCCCGCTGACAAAACCTTTTTCAAACATGTTTCAGGTGATCTGTTGTAATTCAGGAAAAAGTGCTGGGGAGCATTTCAAGCTTAAGATAGTGGCTCATTATAAAAATAAAGAAATAAGTTTTGTAACATAACGATTTCATAGTAAAATCATACTATTGTAAATTATCGGGGTTTTATCCCGAATTGTGAAATAAAATAATCGGGGAAAATTTTAGCTTTAAACGATCCTGATGAAAACTTCCGCTGTTAAACTTAATCAATTAAATACCGCAGTATTTCTGTCCCGCGGCTCCTGAAACGGGTCAAACCGGGTCAGGGGCCGTGACAGAAAAAGGTGGTATCAGAGCCACTGGGTTATGCTAATTAAGTATTTAGAAATACTTAATTTTTCCTGATTACTATTATGTGATTATGTGTATTATTAACTGATTATTTGTTAGTTACAGTATGGGTAAGCAAAAGCTGTCAAGTATCTATCTTAAATTAGATAGATCATCCAATGAGAAGGGAAGTTCATCCCGAACCAAATCCTCGAATCAGGCTGAAATTCCTGAAGAATGAATATTTGTGCGAAAGGCACAATACGAGGAATCACTTTCTCCTAGAAGGAGGGAGATGATTATTAAGAAAAGTAAAGAGAAAATTCGAGAAAAGAGGATTAAACGAGAAACTCAGGAATTAATTGATAAATCACCTTGGGAAGATAAGCTAGATGAGAAATGGGCAAACTTATATATGCTAGCCACAGTAGCAGAAAATATAAATCTTTAAATACTTTAAAGTTTTAGCACCTTACCCTTATAATCTAGAAACCCTGTAAAATAAATAAAAATTTTAAGTGTGTTTTCCAGTTATCTTTGTAATCAATAAGTACACAGTATGTAATAAATTAAAAGGTTATTTGTAAATTTTAACTTAGTATTTTATGCATTTTGCATATATGCTACATCAGCATGAGTGGGATATCTGAAGCTTTTCAGAACCTTAATCTTTACCCAGTGAATATCGAAGCTTCCAAAGAATATACTAGCTACTTTCCCGATGTAGAACAACCGGTAGAATTCAAGGTTCCGCCTATGAACAAGCCAAAACGAAAGAAAAGAAGTTATGTAGGATGGAGGAAAATACGTAAGAAAAAGCCAGCTACAAAACTGCCCGAAATAAATAATCCTTTGAAAAAGGGAAAAGAAATTATAACCGGAGAAAGTTCGAAACAGCAGGAAATGGAAACTGAAAACAAGGAAGAGGTTAAGGAGATAGGAATACAGATGGAGGAAGGTCCTAAAGAAATAGTAATGGAAGTTGGGCAAGGTTCTAGACCAACTCAGATAGAAATCGAAGAGAGCTCCAATCCAAACCAGGAAAGGACTTTTCAAGACGAAATAGATTTCCTATTGGCAAACTGTGAAACAATTCAACCTGTCAATAATAATAATAATAATAATAATAATAATAATAATAATAATAATAATAATATTTTTACTTATCCTCTTGAAAACCAACTCCCTATGAATTGGGAACCAGCAATTCCAGACCCAATAGTCCACTCCCAACCCATAGGAATGGACGAATGGTGGACGAACGATTGGCAATTCCAAAATATTGTCAACGATCCTTACTCTTTTCTTCCACAATTCGATCTAGAACCCCTACCTAATCCACCCATGAGTAATGAAAACATGGCTGAACTTCGCCATTTTGGTGAAGAGTTGTTTGATGCGGGAAGTAGAATCAGGGAAATAGGGGGACAAATTGCCTGGAAGTACGATGAGAGGGAACTGCGTTTTTAGAACGGCAAGTGACGAGAGATAGTAGGATGGTAAAACGGTGTTTGTATAATAGTAATAGTAAAGTTAGTCTGTAAATAACTAATAAAACTCTGTATGATATTTGTGAGTAATGATGCATACTATAATAGATATAAAATGAAATCGAGAAATCGATTGTTTTGACTATATCTGTATTATAAAATTTTCTGATTGTTTGTATGTAATTGTTATTTAGCAGATACTAATAAAAGCTTTATATATATATATTATCAGATGGCAAACAGTGGTAATGAACCTATAAATGAAGTTAATCAGTCTGAGCAACATTCAAGAGATCAATATATGACTCGGCAAGATATTGAAAACATTGTTGCTCAAGGGATAGCTAATGCTATTCCAGCATTCGTTGCTGCTATAAAGAATCCAATCGAACCGCAACAAATTGTTCCTAGTAAACAGATTACTGAAGATAACTTCAGTAATAGTGTAAATGGAGGCAATAATCATATTAATCATAATAAGGAACCACATCAAGCTCCATTACCCAAGAAAATGAAAACTGCAACGCCTGGTTGCACTTTCAAAGAATTCCTTGCTTGTAAACCCACTGAATTTGCAGGCAATGAAGGAGCAACTGCATCACTGCGTTGGTTAGAGAAAACCGAAGCAGTCATTGCAATAAGTAAATGTGGTAAAGATGATCAGGTCATGTATGCATCCAATCTGTTCAAGGAAGGAGCACTCGAATGGTGGAACACTGTGTTACAATCAAAAGGAAGAGTAATAGCTTATGCTATGACTTGGGAAGAATTTAAGGGTTTTGTGGAAAGAAAATTCTGTCCTGAGTATGAAAAGGAACAGATGACGAATAAGTTTCTAAATCATCGGATGATGGGTGTAGATTGTCGCGGTTATACCTCGACATTCTTTGAATATGCAAGAGTGGTACCAACACTGGCTTCGCCAGAACCGGTACTCATTTCTCGCTATATTTGGGGGCTAATTAGCGAAATCCGCAATATTGTTAAAGCTGCGAGACCTCGCACTATTGATGATGCGGTAGAATTAGCTAACACTCTAACCGATGAATTGGTGCGCACAAGAGATGAAGATAGGAAAAAGGCACTAGCTCAGAAAATTACCCAAGGATTTCGTGTGGGTAATAATAACAGCTTCAAGAGAAATGGAACAGGGCAATCTTCAGCTCCGTCATTCTGCAGGAAATGCAAAAAGAAACATTATGGAAGATGCGATATCACTTGCAATTTTTGCAAAACTGTAGGACATAGTGAAGAAAACTGCAAAAAGAAAACAGTAATCTGTTTTAACTGTGGAGAAGCAGGGCATTATAAAACAGAATGTCCTAAATTGATCAAGCCAGTAGATAACAAACCCAAGGCGACCGAAGGAACTACTAAGAAGAATGCCAGGGCATTTCAGCTGACCACTCAAGAAGCAGAACTCATTCCAGATGTGATAGCGGGTACGTTCTTAGTTCACAACGTGTACGCAAAACTATTATTTGACTCTGGTGCAAACCAAAGTTTTATAAATACTTCATTTTGCCAAACTCTTAGTTTACCTTTAACCAATATTAGGCAGATTTTTACAGTTGAAACGGCAGACGGAAATTCAGTTAAAATAGATAAAGTTTTGCAAGAAGGAAACATAGAACTTTTAGGACATAAATTCTCTGCAAAACTATTGCCGATGAATTTAGCTGAATTTGATGTTGTATTAGGAATGGATTGGTTAGTAGCCAACCATGCTAGAATCCTTTGTGATCAGAATTCCATAGAAATTCAATCACCCACCGGAGAAGTGATTAGGATTACAGGAGATAAACCACGTAAGCCCATGAAGTTCATATCAGTAATGAAAGTTGCTAATTATGAACGAAAACAAGGAATAGTGTATATGATTTCGGTAATCATTAGCACTAAGGGTAAAGATCTTAAGGAAATACCAGTAGTTTCAGAATATTCTAATGTATTTCCAGAAGATTTACCGGGATTACCTCCAGATAGGGAAGTAGAATTTAGAATTCATCTAATACCTGGAACTACACCGATAGCCAAGGCACCATATCGGTTAGCTCCTACCGAAATGTTAGAACTGAAAAAGCAATTAGATGAATTATTAAGTAAAGGATTCATACAACCTAGCTCATCCCCTTGGGGAGCGTCGGTGTTGTTTGTGAAGAAAAAGGATAGTTCAATGAGAATGTGTATCGATTATAGAGAATTGAATAAGGTTACAATTAAGAATCGATACCCATTACCTAGGATTGATGATCTTTTTGATCAACTTCAGGGGGCTAGATATTTTTCTAAGATAGATTTACGCTCCGGATATCATCAATTAAAGGTACAAGAAGAAGATATACCTAAGACTGCTTTCAGAACTAGGTATGGTCATTACGAGTTTACAGTCATGCCCTTCGGATTAACAAATGCGCCTGCAGCATTTATGGACATGATGAATAGAATCTGTAAACCGTACTTGGATAAATTTGTAATTGTTTTCATAGACGATATACTTATTTATTCCAAAAGTCAGACAGAGCATTGTGAACATCTTCATGCACTCTTAACTTTGTTAAGAAAAGAAAAGTTGTACGCCAAATTCTCGAAATGTGAATTTTGGCTAAAGGAAGTGCAATTCTTAGGACACATGGTGAATCATGAAGGTATTCATGTAGATCCTGCTAAGATAGAGGCAATTACCATGTGGAAGGTTCCACAAACAGCAATGGAAATTAGAAGTTTTATAGGATTAGCTGGGTATTATAGACGGTTTATTAAGGATTTTTCCAAGATAGCTGTACCATTAACTAAGCTAACCTGTAAAGCCACTAAGTTTGAATGGGGACCCAAACAAGAAGAAGCTTTTAGAATTTTTAAACAGAAACTAACCCATGCACCAATCTTAGCCTTACCAGAAGGAACTGAAGATTTTGAAGTATATTGTGATGCTTCAAAATTAGGATTTGGATGTGTGCTTATGCAACGCAAGAAGGTGATTGCATATGCTTCAAGGTAATTGAAAAAGCACCAAGAAAACTATACGACTCATGATTTAGAATTAGGAGCCGTAATTTTTGCCCTTAAGATTTGGAGACATTATCTTTACGGAAGTAAATTTACTGTCTACACAGACCACAAAAGTTTAAGATATATATTTGGGCAAAAAGAGTTAAACATGAGGCAAAGGAGATGGATGGAAATCCTAAGTGACTACGACTGTGATATTCAGTATCACGAAGGAAAGGCGAATGTAGTTGCAGATGCCTTAAGTCGTAAGTATTATGAGAAACAGAGACGAGTTCGTGCTCTCAGATTAAATTTACAAGTAGATTTAATGGAGCAATTGAAACATGTTCAAAAGACAGCAATAGAAGACGTTGCTGAAGGAATGAAAGGACGAATCAAAGAATTAGAACAAGGAGCAGATGAAATTTGGAGATTCCACAAAAGTAGAATTTGGGTACCTAAGCAGGGAGACTTAAGACCTAAGATTTTAGAAGAAGCTCATAAATCTAGGTATACCATGCACCCAGGAAACAATAAGATGTACCAAGATTTAAGAAAGAACTTTTGGTGGATAGGAATGAAAAAGGACATAGCAAGATATGTTTCTAAATGTCTTACTTGTTCACAAGTTAAGGCAGAACATTAGAAACCTTCAGGATTACTACAACAATTAGAGATGCCAGTGTGGAAATGGGAACTTATAACAATGGATTTTGTTACTAAGTTACCCAAAACCAGAAAAGGTAATGATGCGATTTGGGTAATTGTGGATCGATTAACCAAATCTGCTCACTTTTTACCTATGAAAGAAACCTTTAGCATGGAAAGACTGGCTAAATTGTATGTAGATGAAATCGTATCTCTACATGGAGTTCCACTCTCCATTGTATCAGATAGGGATAGTCGTTTCACTTCTCATTTCTGGAAAAGTTTCCAGCAAGCAATGGGAACTCGACTAAACCTAAGCACTGCATATCATCCACAAACAGACGGGCAAAGTGAAAGGACAATACAAACTCTAGAAGACATGCTCCGAGCATGTGTAATAGACTTTGGTGGAAGTTGGGATGATCACTTACCATTAATTGAATTCTCCTATAACAATAGTTATCATTCAAGCATTGAAACTGCCCCATTTGAAGCATTATATGGAAGAAAGTGTAGAACTCCAGTTTGTTGGGCAGAAATAGGAGAAAGTCAATTATCAGGTCCTGAAATTGTGCAAGAAACGACTGATAAGATTACTCAAATCAAAGAAAGACTGAAGACAGCCAGAGATCGCCAGAAGAGTTATGCAGACAATAGATGCAAGCCACTTGAATTCCAAGTTGGAGACAAAGTACTATTAAAAGTTTCTCCTTGGAAAGGAGTTGTGAGATTCGGTAAGAAAGGAAAGCTAAGTCCAAGATACGTAGGACCATTTCCAGTGATCCAACATATAGGACCAGTAGCTTATCGTTTACAACTACCAAAAGAATTAGCTGGAGTACATGATGTATTTCATGTATCCAATCTCAAGAAATGTCTAGCAGACGAATCTTTGGTAGTACCTCTTCAAGATATAGAAGTAAACGAAAAGCTGAAATTTGTTGAGAAACCTCTTCAAATTGAGGATCGAAAGATCAAGTTTCTCAAACACAAACGACTAGTTTTAGTCAAAGTAAAGTGGGATTCAAAGAGAGGAGCTGAATACACTTGGGAGCTGGAATCAGAAATGAAGCGAAAATATCCTCATTTATTCCAGTAAATCTCGAGGACGAGATTTTTATTAAGGTGGGTAGAATGTAACAACCCTAAATTAAAAGTCCAAATTATCACTTTAATTGATCATTAGGAAAACCTAATTGAGACACCCAAGTGATTCCGCACAAACCCTAAAAAATTTCAGAATAATCGGAATCAGGATTAGGGCCCCTAAAACTAAAGGGGGGATAAACCCTAGTGGACGATTATCCACTTTAAACGTTGTCACATAACTGAAATGTGAATTTGTAGAGTCAGCTGAGCTAGTCCCAATCGTGGCTACCCTATAGGCTAGTTTTATGCCTTACGGACCGTAACAAAATAAGTGTTACGGTGCGCAAGGACCCTTACGGACCGTAACAATGGGAGTGTTACGGTGCGTAAGCTAGTCGAAATTTCAGCTATAAATAGAGTACTGTGGCATTCGAATTCTGAACAATCAACGTCGAAATAATTCCAATCACACACTGAGATACACTCTGAATACCTCAAATTACACCCCCGGGTCTCGAAATTCTGCCGCAAAACAGGGTATTAGCACAATCGCTGCTACGATTCATTTTCCGACGATCAATATATCCAATGGATGTTTAAGTGCCGCCCACATTAGGGTTATACTTTATCGTTCGTCATTAATTTGACGGATCATCGTTAATTCGATGGATGAAGTATTGTACTTTATCGTTCGTCATTAATTTGACGGATCATCGTTAATTCGATGGATAAAGTATTGCACTTTGTCGTTCGTTGTGAGAATTTGATCTCGTGAGTTATCGTAATTGCTGGATTGATTACTAACCCAGTTTTGTGTGCATTGTTATTTAAATTAGGTTAACAAGGCTAAATCATAGACTAGACTCTGTCCGTATTAAATCAGCAATGTGAGTCATTCTCTCTTTTTATCAAAATTGTTTACAAAAGCATGTTTATTTCAAAGTTATAATTACGGGGATTAAGTCTTTGTAATCACCAAGTTACAGCCGGTATGTGGGGTTTTGTATACATTACTTGATAATCGTCACCATTGGGGCAGCCAATTGGGGGATATGACCATAGTCACAGATTCGGTCGAGTGACAAATACCGTGGGTAGTTGGTTTGATAATAGAAACATTGTAATCGCTCTTAATACTGTAAATTATAACAAATGTGTCATTTTAGTAAATAGAATGATTCACTCAGTATTTCCCGCTGACAAAACCTTTTTCAAACATGTTTCAGGTGATCTGTTGTAATTCAGGAAAAAGTGCTGGGGAGCATTTCAAGCTTAAGATAGTGGCTCATTATAAAAATAAAGAAATAAGTTTTGTAACATAACGATTTCATAGTAAAATCATACTATTGTAAATTATCGGGGTTTTATCCCGAATTGTGAAATAAAATAATCGGGGAAAATTTTAGCTTTAAACGATCCTGATGAAAACTTCCGCTGTTAAACTTAATCAATTAAATACCGCAGTATTTCTGTCCCGCGGCTCCTGAAACGGGTCAAACCGGGTCGGGGGCCGTGACACATATCCCATCATCACCACTTTCCATGTAAATCCGCTCTCCTCATCTACATCGCCTTCAGGTTGTGGTTTCTGTAGATGCTCACTGCACCTTTTGGGCAACGGAAGCCCACAGAGTTTTGGGTTCCCACCAAAAGCATATCCATCGAATGTGTTGAATTGTTTTCCTTGTGGAATGCGGCCCACAAGATGGTTTTGTGATAGATTTAAGATCTCAAGAAACGTCAAGTCAGCAAGGGTTTGGGATTGCCATTCGATTGATGTGACGGTTGTGAGTGAAAGACGGATTGCCATCCGATCGGATGGTCATCCGATCGGATGGCCATTCGATTGAATGGTCGTTCGATTCAACTTTCTGAAAAAGTTTCTAAGTGTTGAAAGACTTCAAGAGGCATGTCACATGATCGGATGGCAGTTCGATCCGATCGAGTTGCCGTTCGACGATCAAGAATTCAAAGTTTCAAAGTGTTTAGAGTTAAGGGGCAAGTGTCGCTTGATCGGATGGTTGTTCGATCGGATGGCTATCCGATCGGATTGCCACTCGATCAAGTTGTCCTTGTCTTGTTCCTAAACTTGTAAAGTTTCTAAGTTTCTGTTTAAACAACGACGACATGGTACGCATTGAGACAACGGTAAACACATCAGTGTACAGCCGATCTGATCGGATGGGAATCACCCCAGTCCGTTCAGTCGTCTGTCCGTGACGGTGCTTATGTCAGAATCCGTACTCCGGTTGTCTTCTCCGGTAACAATCCCCTTTCTAAGCCGACTCCAGACTAATAATCAAGTCTATAGTCCGTTTTAGATCCGGATCTCACCATTTTAAGTAAAAGTTTAAGAAGGATGAAGATAAACATAAGTTTTAGCTTGAAAAGTTTAGATTTAGCATAGATTTAGTGTAAAACGCATGAAATTCCTTAGATCTGAGCTAGATCTTGACTAGAATAACATCACACAACAGTTTGGTACAAACCGTCATGATGACATCACCTTCAAGAGCTCAAATTGTCGAGATTTCACGGTGAAAAGTGAGGTTTCAAAGAAGAATCGTGTGGAGAATGATGAGTAGATCAAAGATGTACAAGAATCTAGTGTAAAACGTACCGAAATAGCCAAGAAATGGAAGAAAAGAGGAGTGCGTGCGTCTGGTCGAGTGAGGCAGTCACATCAGTGAAAATAGTGATGTGACAGGCCTATTTATAGTGTGGAAGGAGGGTTAAGGCGGTGTGCACTCGGATCGGATGGCAGCTCGATCGAGTGGCCATCCGGTCAGTTGGTCATCCGATCGGACTGCCATTCGGTCAATCCCATCTTTTCCGTTTAACCGTCCTTGATTCACTTTGCGAGGTAGATTAAGCGTTGCGTATTATTGGGTAATAGTATAACTAGATTATAGCATTAATACAAAAGATTTTAAGTTTCATAGTTTCCGCCAGTGACAAGACTCCAGTCCCTTGTGCAACCAAGTCTCAAGTTTCACGATCCTCAAGAGTCAAGCACCAAAGTATCAAGAGTCAAGAGTACAGTCTTTCAAGTATCAAGTGTCAAGAATCAAGCATCAAGTGTCTAGTTTAAGTGTCAAGTCTCATAGTATTATGTATCAAGAATCTAGTATATAGCATAAGATTCACCAAGTATCAAAAGTATCAATGACCGCATAGTTCAGGGGCTAAAATTGACAATATCTAAAAGTCCAGGGACACAGGTGTTACAATAACGGGTCATATTCCAGTAATTCTTGCTGCTATTAGGAAATCAAACAACTCCTTGAAATATTACGAGTCACCTTGATTAACAACTACCATTTCTATCCACAGTCCAACCAATAACCTTCAACTATTTTCAAAATTCAAGATACTAATCTGCTGCGAAAGAGATGGAAACTAATTAACATTATACATAGTCCACAATGTGCAGCGATGCTAGTGTTCACCAAAACAGAAAAGATTCTGACTTTCAGATGATTATTATTCCATTATTTTAGTTCAACTCAGATTAAATAAAAGGAGCACCCAGTTCGTCAAGAAACACAAAACCACACAACAGATCTGAGTGATTGCCATTTAAAAGAAATAATCTACATAGGCACATCATTAAAGATTAAGAACCCTAACCAAGAAATCAATAACATCTTCGATTTTAATCAGCATCTACCTTTTACTTTCTACTTGTACACCAAAAAATATAGAAAGAGCAATTTGAATACCGATTAAGAAGTTTCTCAACAACTGCTAAAATACAACACAATAAGAAATACTCAACATACAACATAAGTCAGAAGTTTCTCAACAACTGCATGATTCAAAAGGGTCCAGCTGCACCATAAAGTTCTTTCCCTGCATCAATTTTATAAAATAAAAGAAAACAGAGTAAGGCGTTTTGCACAATTTAGGGTAATAGAAAAACATGTGAAACACGTACCATTCATGAACTAAATTCATTATCTTCTCTTGTTTTGCCTGTTTAAGATCATATGAACTGCTACATCAGCAATTGCATTGAACCATTTTGGTCTTCCAATTGATAACATGATATATCCCAACACCATTCCAAGTAAGGTTCCACACCCATATCCCATCACCACCACTTTCCATGTGAATCCACTCTCATCTTCATCTCCATCACCTTCAAGTTGTAGTTCATGAGGATGCTCACCGCACTTTTTGGTCAACGGAAGCCCACAGAGTTTTGGGTTCCCACCAAATGAATAATTATCAAATGTGTTGAACTGCTTTCCTTGTGGAACGTGGCCCACAAGATGGTTTTGTGATAGATTTAAGAACCCAAGAAACGTCAAATCAACAAGGCTTTGTGGAATCTCTCCTGTGAGTTGGTTCCAAGACAGGTCTAACGATTCAATTTCAGATATATTCCCAAGAGAATGTGGGATTTGACCCGTTAGGCTGTTGTGTGACAAGTTGAGTACTATCAAAGATTTCAGATTTCCAATGATGTTTGGAATCTCTCCTTCAAATTTATTGCTCGATAGATCAATAATAGTGTACTGAACCGAAAGTTGTGGAAAGTATTGATCAACTCCTTTCACCGTAACAATGATAGAGTAATAAATGGAACCTGTGGACATATACTCTGGTTTGGTGTTGTTTTTTACCACATTCTTCATGGCATTGAAATTTTGCAAATATTTTGTAGGGAGTTGGCCTACAAACCCATTATAAGATAAGTCAATAACTCGCAGACTTGGAAATGGGAATTTAACCTTAGAAGAGGTTACATTAATGCCACCATGAAAATTGTTTGATCTGAGGACAAGAGCCTGTAATTTGGGAAGATCTCCTAACCAGCCAGGGAATGTGTCACTTAACTGGTTGTTTCCCAAATCAATTATTTTCAACTTTTGACATTTGTACAAAGAAGTGGGCACCTTTCCATGTAACTGATTTCCATTCAAAACAAACCCCTCTAACTCTCTCCAATCCTCGTATACATTTGGAATGGTGCCGGTAATTGAGTTATTTGAAAGATCCAAAACTAAGAACCGAATTTTTCCAATCTCCCCTATCCAGCCAGGAATGTGTCCCTGTATATCATTGTTGGACAAATTTAAGTATTGAAGATTTGTCATGGCTCTAATGGACACTGGAAACACCTTTAGACTGCAAGAGGCCAAACTTAACATCCCAAAATTAGGATTAAAATTATGACTAGCATTACTGGTTGTAACAGATATACCACTGTGTGACAAAGTGAGTTGTTCAAGGTTTGTGAGGCTTGATAACAATGCATCCAACTCCCAGACACCTCTAAAATTATTATATGAAAGGTCTAGGGAAGTGAGTTTGGTAAGTCGTTGAAATGTTTGCAGGTCAGGGCCATTATCAAGCACATCGATCTGGCCAGTTAATTGATTCTTAGCAAGGCCTAAGTATTGTAAAGATTGAAGAGAAAACAACTCGAGTGGCATATTTCCTTCGAACATGTTATTATCGAGCCAAATACTTTTTAAAGAAGGAAGGGTAAACAATGAAGAAGGCAGTGTTCCAGAAAGCTTGTTATATGATAAATCTATATCTTCAAGGTATCTAAGGTTACCTAGGGATTTGGGAAGGGACCCATTCAATCCACAATCGAAGAGCAACAGATACTCTAAAGATTTGAGATGGCCAATTGATGTTGGTATCTCTCCAGATAAGCTTGTCTCTGACAGACCTAACCACCTGAGAGGGATGCTAGTGCTTGTGTTAACCTTGGGAAATGGACCAGAGAGATTATTGTTCCCTGACAATATAAGTCGTTCCAAATATTTGAGATTTAAGATGTTATCAGGTAACTTCCCTTGCAAGCTGGTGGAGCTAAGTTCGAGTAATCTTAAAGAAGAAGAGATATTAAGATAAGTGGGTAAAACAATACCTATATTAACTTCACCAAGCCCGAGAACCCTCAAAAAAGTAGAATTTATAAGAAGACTGCTGAAAAAATGAGGTTGAATTAGCAAACTATCAATTCCATTCATTGAGAGAACAAGCGAAACCAGTTTAGGAAGATGGGTGATCTCTGAAGGGATATCCCCAGTAAGACTGTTATTCCACAAGTGGAGTGTTTCCAATGAATGATGAGTGAAAATGTTGTGAGGTAGCTTTCCTTGCAACCCAGTTGATCCAAGATTTAGTAATTTCAAAGAAGAAGAAGAGATATTAAGATGAGTAGGTAAAACTGCAGAGATGTTAACATCTCTAAGAGAAAGTTCTTTCATAACAGTTAAATTTTGAAGCAGATTGATGAAAACATGAGGTTCAAGATTGAGATGATCTATCACATTCCCATACCAATCACTAGAGAGATCAAGGGACACCAATTTATGAAGGTGTGAAATATCTGTGGGGACTTGACCACTAAACCAACAACTAGAGATGTTGAGATGTGTGAGACAATTAGAAAGCATGCCTATGTCATGTGGAAGTTGGGAATCAGTAAAATCATTGAAAGCAAGGTTGAGTTTTTGAAGACGAGGGAGGTGAAAAAGAGTGGAGTTAGGGTGGATAGTACCTTGCACCATGCCACAGCTCAGGTCAAGACCGATAACGTCACCAGTGGAGTGGTCACAAGTGACTCCATTCCAATCACAACAATCTGTACTTGTGTTCCAGTTCTTCATGATTGGATTATAATCAGAACCAAGCCAATCTTCACATTCGTACAGGGTATAATTGATTGAGGAAAGGTTTTTTTTAAACTGAAGCAAAGAAAGGCTCTGTTGAACAGAGCATTTATGAGTAGTGTTAATAGAAGAGGAAGAGGCAGAAGAGATGAAGAATAAGGAAAGGAAAAAGAAGAGCAAAATCGAATTACTCATTCTCTTTAATTGTATGCTTTTAATGGCTATAGATATTCATACTATGAAACAACCTATATATACATAAATCCTCACAGTAATAGTACAAAATATTTCTATATAGTTTCAAAGACTTCATTTGTGGTCTAGTTCTGTTTCCAAATGTAAGAAAAAGTCCTTTCGACTCATAGGCCTCGAACTTCTATTTTTATGTCTTATTATGCAAAATATCCAACTTCTGATTTGATTATTTGTGGTGCATAATAATACTTCTCATGCAAATACTAGCATAGTGTAGACTTTCCAATAGCGTGTCTCTTGGTCTACACGACATTGATTTGTTCATGCCATGGCCCTTTTTAATGTTTTGGATGTATTCTTGCAAATATCTTGTAACATAGTTAAGCTAATTGGTTTTTGAAAGACAAATATCATAAACATGTTATTGCTTCATAAATTAAAATTAATGTCCACATGTTACATTTGTCTCAAATAATGACCATAGACCACAACTGACATCCTCATGTTCATGACAGAAAAACATAGATTTATACAATCAACTTCATTCACTTGTATGTGAAGGAAAAAAGTGGCACTGTGGATCACAAGGGGGTAAAGCGAATTGGTTTTTAGGTCTTAAACTATGGGAATTCAGCTTCCACCCTACAGTTTGATTTCAAAAATATCTCAGCCGACGACTTTTTGGATAATTGTCTTGAACTGATAATTTAAAGGGGTTTTCCATGCTTAGACGACTGATCTAATGACAAACAAGAATATTATGAGAACATGGACCACAACTGAAGTCTCATTTCACAACTCAAAACATATACTCTGTCCAAATAAACGAAAAATATATAGATTGGTATCCATGTACATAAAGTTGGTCAACTTATTGATTTGCTGAACTAGTATATATGGGTATGGTTACTATTTAGAAACAAGGAGTTCAAACCCAAAGAATACAACGGTAAAATGGATCTATATAGTGCGAAAGAATTGAACACCAAATGATTTGTTTGGGTATGCTATGTTTTTTTCAGTACAAACTTAAAGCTGTCCGGAATTGCAGTATCCACAATGCAACCTGCATTATGAGAAACCGCGCTTCCAAAGAAATCTGCTCAAAGCAGACAAATAGGTAAGTAAAGAGGGAAGTGGCATGGGATAACTTCTCCTCAATCAATGCCTCCGAAGAAACTCTTCCTATGATTATGAATGATTCCACAGATGGTCTTTGTATCTGTTGATCAACAATACCAAACCTCATTTCTACTTAGTTCCAAATTATATATGGTAACGTGACATTATTAAATTAGGTAAAAGAGGAGATACCAAAGCGTTATTTACAGCACGCAAGCAATCATTGGTCTTTAACATCAAAAGGATGACACGAGGCAGTTTATGCAGAAGCTCTGTGATTTGAGGAAAGTATTGAGAAGCATACATCTGCAAAACAAGGCATCAGTCAAGGTGCAAAAGCCAAAATGATTCAAGAAAATATTATGAAGGATGGGTCACCTGAAGTTCAGAGTGATCACTGGCATTGCCTTGTATGGCAAGATGGTCAACGGCAGGATCAATAACCCTATTCCAAGGTCTCATTGTAAGAATCCCTGCAAATAATGCGTACAGATCCTCCCCTGCACCAAATTTCATGCAATTTTCCTTAATTCCTTTGGCATCAGCCAATACTAAAGCCTGCACAGGAGCTCACATGCTTCAGTTGTTAAGATGGTATAAAGAGAAAAGGTCGTCTAAGAAAAAGGAAAAATCACCTTCCAGAGGGCAGCATAGTTGGTCCTCATGGAAATGTCAAGTTGCTTGTACAGGCCATGGTCCAGCAGTACCAATTGTGGTTTTCTTCTCCCTACATATATACAAAACGGTGTCAGATAAATTTTTAAAGAAAAAAATAATTAACAATTACAAACAAAGTAGTTTGCCGACTTTCGAGAGGTCATCCATCTCTCCCGGAACCTACCCACAAAATTTCTACCAGCCTAATTACTTGGTTAATCCCCCATCATACACAAGATGCAAATTATTCCTTATTCCTAAATCCTAATTACTAATTAGACTAGATGACAGGCCCCTCTGGATCGTTTATATATTCTATTCCACACACAAATAAGTTACATATGAGGGTATTTATACCCTACGGTTTAGACAGTTCAATAACCGTTACACAACAGACACAACCCTAAACCAACCGACACAACAGACACAACGTTTCATACATTTTGACATTTTACTTTGACTTTCTAAAACACAAACATTCTGAAGATTATCCTGATTATCCATTTTCCAACACTAGAAAGTAGAAACCTCAAATATATATTCAGACTAAAGTCTAGATGTTTCAACAATCTCAAAAGTCAAACCATTATGTATGTTTCCTGTCATCTCAATCCATTAGCAATAAATCTCATGAGCTTCAGAAGGAAAAATCAACACATACATACACACTGTCTGAATTGAATTACCTCCATATCAGATAAGCATCTATGTGACTGTGCCTATACCTTATCCCAAGCATTTAGGATACATTTATAACATGACGTAATTACATAGTTTCCTTACCTTAATTGTGTAACACTATAAATAGGGATTACATGTATTGTTTTAATTATGCTTGAATTGGCAGGTCTCAAATGTAGGTCGGGGAATGACGATTGAAATTCAAAAGCAGCGGATTTTGTAAAAGTTAGTATTTCTTATAAATATAATTTTGATATATAAAAGTCATCTGGGTCTTATATATGTATTCAAAATCTTTTAGGTAAGAAAAACATGGTATAAAAAAACATATGATTTCAAGTGTCTTATTTAACAATTAGATGTCATACCAAAAATGCCACTTTTACTAGAAGGCAATGTGCGAACTAGCAAGTTGGCAGCATGCGGATCACAATGCACAAATCCATGTTTAAACATCATCTCAGCAAATGTTCTACTCACCTATATCATGTAAAACGAAAAATCAGGCATGAAACATACATTGGATATTGGGTTGCCAAAAATCAATAACATACAAAGCAAAAGAAAATAAAAGGCAATTCAGAAAAAAAAAAAAAAAAAAAAAAAAAAAAGAACTTACTAGCCTTGCAATGTCATGTGGGTTGATTCCAAGTTTTTGAATACTCTTTAAATCATTGACTTGTGGGCCTTCCACAAACTCCATGGTCAACAACTTTGAGGTACTAAGGTTCCAATACACAGCAGGTGCATAAACATATTCTGCAATATGAGGAGATAACCTTCGAAAGTTATCCATACATTTTATGCTGTTGTTCGCCTCATTTAAGAAATCTAGTTCCTGATAACCATCATAGTAACTTGATTAACTATATAAATTTCTGAAATGCACAGCCTACCATATCAGAAGAACATGCATAAATATACATATGTAACATGTAAAAAGTCTTGCATAGACCAAAGCAACAAGCACATTAAATGTACCCTTGGTTTTAAAAAGTGTGTGGTGATCCGATGAGTGATGTGTGAGGCGTTCGCTATAATATAGTTATGTATAGATAATATTTTAATTTGTCAACTTTTAAGCACTAAATATAAGATATTCTCAACATCTATAGTCATATTTGTTCAATCAAGTATAAACAACACATATCTATTGCAATTGCTATATCCAATCTGTTCAAATATATGGTGACCGTGTATCACATCCTTACATTTGTTCAAAACCAGTTATGGGTGATTAAATTTATAATACAGAGGGATTTTATAACAATTTGAGAAGTAATCAGATCAAAGTCAAAGATTATTCTCTAACCTTAGGTAGACTGTCGTGTACTTCATCTACCAACCACCTATATTCAAACCCAAGCACAACTATGGTCAGTTTCAGACCATTTAAAAACACACGCATAAAGAAATAACAGCAGAATAATAAATTGATTACAGCTAGTAAGCTAAAGATATAAACCTGTAATCAAATGAAGGAAAGAGCCAATGCAAAGTGTTGACAATCAATTCCACTGTCGCATAATCTGCAGCTGCAGTATCTGTCATGTGCATATGTTGTACCTGGAAAAAGAATACACACCGAATGAAGAAAATCACTCTTCCAGATTTCCATCTAAATAACACAAAAAAGGAATTCTATAAGGAATCAAAAGAAGATGGAATATCACCTTAACAGCAACTTTTTGTCCCTGGTGAGTTCGAGCAACATGAACCTGAGCAAGGGAAGCACTTGCAATAGGTACAGGATCAAACTCCTCAAATATCTGTGTAAGGAAACACTTGACTCAATTTTATGACATGAAATAAGTAGAACAAAAGTACGATACTATAGTGAGATTATAAAAGAAAACATTAAATTTGACGCATGAGTATCATATAAACTATAAAGGCATCTTTAAAAAACAATACGACAAATATACATACTTTTTCAGGTGGGCCACCAAGCTCTTTCTTGACAACCTGGCACACTTGATCGTAGGAAGACGTCGGACATCTATTCAACATCGACTCCCTCAATGTATTGATGTATTCTTGAGGTACCAAATATTCCTAAATGAGAAAACGCCGTTTAGCTCAATAATAAATCCAACCTTTAAATAAGAAAGTGATTTCCAAACATCCAAGACAGATATCCATGAGAAAAAGGAGGCTCTACCAATTGACCTATATGTTGACCAAGCTTGATGTATATTCCACCATTTTTGAAGCAAAGCTCTTCAAGCCTACGTGCACTCCTGGTGTGGACCTCATGTTTAATTCTTGTCCTCTCAATGCTATCTTCTGGCAGTCCCCATAGTGAATACTCATAATCTAAAAGGGCGCCAATATTTATCTGTTTTAGAATCAACTTTAAAATATAGGAGTATTCATTCGGATTGTATGAAAAATACAGGGTGTAGAAATTAATGGATCAGTAATAGGCAATAGCATGTTTATTATCACTCTTAGAATATAACAAAACTAGTTTTTAGATACCTCGTATGCATCTAAACACACTAATGGACCAGTGGGTTCCAACTATAGAATAAATGTGAAGCCCTCAAACTTCAAAGGTCACTCTTCAACAGGCATAGAGCAGAGCAATAAATCACTTCATTACAAGTTTTAACCCAACTACACAACGGATTGTTTAAATTTGTGTTTGTCTTGGACTGGAGATGACCCAACCATGAACCCCCTCAGTACTACGCAGCTTAGTTAGGGCAAAAACAGATGCAACATAAAGGGATAATATACCATAACCTGGTAGGAAATAAAAATTACAAATTAACAAAATCGAAGTTGAATTTTGATCTTGTCATCAAACCTATTGTTGCTTGATCACACAGATCACAGAATTTCTAATTTGCAAGACTTGTTATGAAGTCAAATGTTATTAAATAAACTTTTTTACAGGTTTAGAATTATAAACAGCGATAGAATACCATACTGGCTCGTGATCTTAAGTAATAACCTAGTAAGATATTACATTTTAAGATAAGCAAATCAGAGTTGAATTTTGATCTTTTGTAATCAAAGATCAAACCTGTTGACTGTTGTTGCTTGATCATATAATTCAAAAACAACCTTCAGATCACATAGAATTTCTAACTTGCAAGCCTTGTTATGAAGCCAAATGCTATCAAATAAACTCTTATACAAGTTCAGAATTAAGAACAATGATAAACTTCAAGATCAATCCATCTAATTTCCAAAATTTGTAATCAACCTACTAAAAGGCACAAACATTCTAACACAAACAAACACCATTTCAAAATTGATTCAAACATCCAAAGGTACAAACATTCAACACTAGACAAATAGCACACAAATAATAATAGAGAATATTTATTAACAAAACATATCCTCAATGATCTACACACGCGTCATGTACGGCAATAAACGGAGTTTAATAAACGAAACTTACCGAATGCAATTGTGGCAGCGGTGACAGATAGACGGAAGAGGCGAACGGGAACAGTGGTGCAGAGCTTGAGAGCAGTGGCAGGATCGTCGGATTTAGCAACGGTAGCGGCACCAGCACCGGCGCCCAAAGCTAGGGCACCAAATGCGAGCTTTGATTTAGCGCCCCAAATAGATCGGGCGACCACCATATTTGTTGGTTACCAGAAGAGTGTTTTTCGGCAACAAAGGGGAAACAAATGTGGCGGTGGGCGGTAAGTGGTGGGTGGGCCGACCCTATTGTTTTATTGGGCACGAGTTAGGTTGGATAGTCCGACCCTTTTCGTGGATGATTTAGCTCCACGTAACGAGGCGTGAGTTAGGGGTGCTCAAGATCGGATTATCCGGTTTTTGGATATTCGAAAATTTCGGATAGTGAATATTGATATCTGAATCCGTATCCGAAATTTCGGATATCCATATCCAAACGGATATCCGAATTTATAAAAAAATAAAAAAAATGTTTTGTGCATAGATTAAAACTAAACTTATATTCGATTTTCCAAATTTCCAACATTGAAAACTAAAAACATTCATAAATCCACATCTGAATCCGATTATTTGCTATTTTTTACTATATTTCAAACTAAATATAATGCTCATACCCTATTTTTTATGAAGAGAATGAAATTTTTTATCGAAGGATCAGAAAAAATAGGGTTCGGATCTCCTGCGGGAATGATTTGGAAGAGCCAAAACCAAAAATAGTGGTATTTGCTAGCAACAACATAATGGAGGCAGTCAATCAATATAGATTGATCCGAAATCTGATTCAAATCCAACATAGCACCCATAGGTACATAAGAAATGTATTGAATCGATTCTTTTTAATGAATAGATCCGATCGCAACTTCGAATATGGAATTCAAAGGGATCAAATAAGAAATGATGCTCTGAATCATAGAACTCTAATGAAATATACGATCACCCAACATTTATCGAATTTGAAAAAGAGTCAGAAGAGATGTGTCACACCCCAACCGATGGCGGAATCATCGGGGCATGGCACTGAGCGAAACAGATTGTCCAGAAGTTTCCATAACAACTATCATTACCATTTAATTTAAGTTAACATGTCCCATACCATGTCTCAAATAGTAAACAAATTATTACAGATAAACATCAAGACAAATATCCTGTTCCGACAACTCAGATTCAAACAAAAATAGTTTATTTATTGGTTTCTAGGACCCCATTTCCAAGCTTCGATTTCATCACCGCGCAGAGAGCATCCTAGACCTTTCCTAGCCTCAAGTTCACAGCATGCTAAGCATGTAAACTCCCTAAGCACGTGTCACATACGTTAAAATAAAGTCAATACATAAAATGTAAAGGTGAGCATACAAGTTTGATAATAGCATATAGAGTTCGAATTTCGTTTACGCATAACCAGCACGTACACATAGTGAAATGAAGCACGTTAGTTATCGACATAGATCCATCGATACCAATGACTGCGGGTTGACTGCCCGAGGCAGTTCGCAATACATGATTACCACCGTAATCCATGCAAGTAAAAGATCCTTAACAACCCCCCGTGTGAACGGGTGCTGAGTCCAAACTATAGTACTATCGTTGCTAAGGCAGGTAGACAGCATTCCATGTGTAAACATAACAAACAAGCATTCATAAGCCACGTATATCATGCATTAACGGTTAGCGTTCAAATAGTTTGAGTAGTGTGATAGAGGTAGTTTGAATATTCGTAACGCATGTAACACCCAAAAGTGCTTAAAGCAAAAAGGGATCGAGTATACTCACAGCGATTAATGGATTGAAGGGAGCGCTTTTAGCGAGTACGGTTAGCCTGAATAGATTCAATAACGTAGCGATAAGTGGCGCGTAAAATAATACAGGATGAGAGTGGGTAGGATAGCTGATCATCCGGATGGTCATCCGTGCGGACAGCAATCCGTGTGAATGGTAATCCGCCCAGTTAGTCATCCGTGCGGACAGTTTGTTTGTGCGGATAACTATTCGAGTGGATTGTTTCTTCCTATGCTAAGGATGTATTTGTGTATGATGGCTTGTCCTTTGAAGTTTTCGTTGTAGTATTTAGAAAACATTTAAGTTCTCTTACCCTTCAAGTCGGTCGCGCGAATAACGATCCGTGCGGATGGTAGTCCGTGCGGACAACGACTTTAATGGTGAGTCACTTGGTGAAGTTGGTGAAATTCGTCCGGATGATAGTCCGTGTGGACAACAACAATCCGTCCGGATAGTAGTCCGTGCAGATAACTACAACCCGTCCGGATGGTAGTCCGTGCGGACAACGTGTTGGAAATTGTTTAAGGTCTTAGTATCTTATGATCCGAAGAGTAATCCATTCAGAGGGTCGTCCGTGCGGATTATTTATTCGTCGATACTCAAACCTTGTTTAGATATGGGTTCCAAGTGTAGTCCGTCCGGATGGCAACCCGTCCAGATAGTCTGTCCGTGCGAATCATCAGTCCGTCCGGATATCCTGTCCGTGCGGACATCAGTTTGTCCGGGCAGCATCACGTTCTGGTTGTTCCATTCGTCTACCCTTGGCCGCCTTTGTCGTTCTATCGAGACGTTCTGATTACGTGTCGACCAATCGGAATTGTATTCTTACCCGCATGACTAAGCCGACCAGGAATCACCCTAGCTTGGCCGGTAGGCGGCTCCGAATGGTCATTCTGGTCTAATCCGTAATCAGGTGTCTCGGGTAGAATCCGGATTCAGGACTAGTGCATCACTAACATTGAGTAGAAGACTAGAACTAATCCGATTCTTATCGTTTTTGAGTGTAAAAGAAGGAGAAAACTTTTGTTTATTCCTTTCAACCCTTTCATTCTTTGAAAAGTTCAGATTTATGTGAAGTTGTTTGTGAAATCTTGTGGAAATCGTTCAGATCCGAGTTATTCTTGGTGGAATGAGGTCAGACTTGAAGTTCATGGGAACTTCATGATGACGTCATCCTAGAATACCTCAAATCTTGATGATTTCACGGTTAAAAGTTAATGTTTAAAAGATAGGAAGGTGTAGAAGTGCGTATAGATCAAGAAAGTACAAGATTTAGGGCGAGATCTTACCTGGATTGAGAGAAATCGAAGAAAAGGTGAAGAGAGCGTGCTGGTCGGTCGTCACTTGCCAAAAGTGGAAAGTTTGGAGAGTGACCCGTGTATTTATAGGATACCAAAAGAGGAAAGCGTCATTCGTCCGGATTGCACATCACCCGGATGGTCATCCGCGCGGATTGCACATCACCCGGATGGTCATCCGTGCGGGTAGCAATCATGGTCGGATGCACTCAACACTTCCCCAGGCGGTTATCCGTGCGGATGGCCTGTCCGTGCGGATTGGCGCCTGGGTGGTGTGTTTGGTGCGACGATTTTTGACGTTTTGGTTCCGATTGCGAGCGATTCGATAGGGTTTCCTAGTCAAATTACCTTTAGTCCCAACTACTTCGTATCTCGCGTAATCTATTCTCCACCATCTATCATAGTTCGATTGTGATTCGAGTTCGAGTTCGATAGCATTCGAGTTAGATTTCGAGTCTGATTGAGTTCGCTTGATTACCACAACATAACATAAACAAACATGCACAGGTAACACGTAAGGCACACACACACGTATAAACAATAAGTAAAATACATAGTTTCAGTTGCGATTCGACGTCGATTCGATTAGCATAGCTTGATTACCAGTTGATTAACTTTATCGCATTGATTAACTTGGTTTAGATCATGTAGAAATCTGACCCGCTAGGTGTTTGATAAAACGCCTAAATGAGGGTTAAAACGTTAAAGGTTGGGTAAAACACAAATTTGAATATGTTAAGAAATAATGCGTTAAAGCTTATGAAAGAGTTCTAATCTTGTTATGAATTGAACTCTTTAGGCAAGGAATCCGGAACGTCAAGTGGACACGCCGGAGGTGATACACGCGGAAAAGGTGTGCTTTAAAGGTACGTAACCTTGGTTTCGTTACATTATACTTTGATTCTGTTGTAGTTAATATCTTGAAATTAGCAATATGAAAGATGGTAGTTTATTGTAGAAGTGATGAAGTTCACTAATTAATCAAAATGGGTCAAAAGATTTGTTAAAGTATGTTTGGGTTGTCATTAAGATGGTGGATTCCATTAGACAACCAAACGGGTCAAACAAGGATTTAAAAAGGTATTGTAGAAGTGACTTGAATGTCACTTGATGATTGTGAATTATTAAAGCGTAAACCCTGGAATGGAAGTAATACGCTAAAATAGACAAGCCCGGAAATGGGTAATCATGGTTAGAAATCAATGACGGTGAATTATGCAAGTATGTAACTTGACCCGTTACGTTAAAGGAAACTTATTAAGCTATGTATAGACGTATTGAAGAATAGTGGTGTGTAAACTTTAAAAGCGATGGTGTTCGCCAAACTGAATAATAGGTCAAGGATTTATAAAATCTCGTTGGTAGTCATCATATTGGAGGATTCCATAGATGAGCCAAACGGGTCGAATAATCAAATAAAGCATGGGTATTGCTTCATAATATGATTGATTGTCTTTGTTTATCGATTGATAACTGACATTTCAAATTACAAGAATTTAGTATTTTGGGTTATTGGAATGAAAAATCCGAGAAACTGTTTGGGCAAAACCAACAAATCAGTCAAAACATATAATTGCAGAGGCTACCGTAAGTTACGGTACCACCGTAACTTACGATAGAGGCCAAAGCCTTACGGTGGATTTCTTCTGAGTTACGGTGGACCAGAATTGTAAAATGACTACCGTAACTTACGGTAGAACCGTAAGTTACGGTAGAGCCTGGAATTCTTTTATAAGTTTTGTATAATCATAGCTAATCGAATCCACTTTAATCGTAGTTTCGATTAAGTATCATTTCTAAGTATTCTAATACTAATGTTTAATGTAAACATTTCAGTTTTAGGTATTCAAGATAGACGGACGGCGGTCAAGCAAGCTTTTGAAGAACCGAACACGAACTTTTGAAGCTTCCGCATAAATTAACTCTGTTTAAACAATGTTATGATGTAAACTATTTGTCAAACAACTTATGATGTTTTAATTAGTTGGTAGATAACTAATGTTTGTTACCTTAGAACTTGGTTCTTGAAACTAAGGCTTTAATTTAGACATCTTTTGTATAAAATCTTATGAATTATTACTAAATTCAAGCAGAAATTTTAAGGGTGTTACATCCGGATAGTAGTCCGTGCGGATAACTACAACCCGTCCGAATGGTAGTCCGTGCGGACAACGTGTTGGAAATTGTTTAAGGTCTTAGTATCTCATGATCCGAAGAGTAATCCATTCAGAGGGTCGTCCGTGCGGATTATTTATTCGTCGATACTCAAACCTTGTTTAGATATGGGTTCCAAGTGTAGTCCGTCCGGATGGCAACCCGTCCGGATAGTCTGTCCGTGCGAATCATCAGTCCGTCCGGATATCCTGTCCGTGCGGACATCAGTTCGTCCGGGCAGCATCACGTTCTGGTTGTTCCATTCGTCTACCCTTGGTCGCCTTTGTCGTTCTATCGAGACGTTCTGATTACGTGTCGACCAATCGGAATTGTATTCTTACCCGCATGACTAAGCCGGCCAGGAATCACCCTAGCTTGGCCGGTCGGCGGCTCAGAATGGTCATTCTGGTCTAATCCGTAATCAGGTTTCTCGGGTAGAATCCGGATTGAGGACTAGTGCATCACTAACATTGAGTAGAAGACTAGAACTAATCCGATTCTTATCGTTTTTGAGTGTAAAAGAAGGAGAAAACTTGTGTTTATTCCTTTCAACCCTTTCATTCTTTGAAAAGTTCAGATTTATGTGAAGTTGTTTGTGAAATCTTGTGGAAACCGTTCAGATCCGAGTTATTCTTGGTGGAATGAGGTCAGACTTGAAGTTCATGGGAACTTCATGATGACGTCATCCTAGAATACCTCAAATCTTGATGATTTCACGGTTAAAAGTTAATGTTTAAAAGATAGGAAGGTGTAGAAGTGCGTATAGATCAAGAAAGTACAAGATTTAGGGCGAGATCTTACCTGGATTGAGAGAAATCGAAGAAAAGGTGAAGAGAGCGTGCTGGTCGGTCGTCACTTGCCAAAAGTGGAAAGTTTGGAGAGTGACCCGTGTATTTATAGGATACCAAAAGAGGAAAGCGTCATTCGTCCGGATTGCACATCACCCGGATGGTCATCCGTGCGGATTGCACATCACCCGGATGGTCATCCGTGCGGGTAGCAATCATGGTCGGATGCACTCAACACTTCCCCAGGCGGTTATCCGTGCGGATGGCCTGTCCGTGCGGATTGGCGCCTGGGTGGTGTGTTTGGTGCGACGATTTTTGACTTTTCAGTTCCGATTGCGAGCGATTCGATAGGGTTTCCTAGTCAAATTACCTTTAGTCCCAACTACTTCGTATCTCGCGTAATCTATTCTCCACCATCTATGATAGTTCGATTGTGATTCGAGTTCGATAGCATTGGAGTTAGATTTCGAGTCTGATTGAGTTCGCTTGATTACCACAACATAACATAAACAAACATGCACAGGTAACACGTAAGGCACACACACACGTATAAACAATAAGTAAAATACATAGTTTGAGTTGCGATTCGACGTCGATTCGATTAGCATAGCTTGATTACCAGTTGATTAACTTTATCGCATTGTTACTTCCTATAGTTCACAGTCGTAGGTCGGTTGAAATATGATTAATACTCATCGATTATTGCAATGAACGACACTTACTCCACATAATATGAATAAAATAAGGACATTTCTACAAATCAAGTTGCGCGAAACCGGTCGTTGACTTTGACCTTGACTTTGACTTTCACTTATGAAAACACGGGGTGTTACAGCCTCCCCTTGTTTAGGGAATTTCGTCCCGAAATTAAGCTGGAAGCTGTACAACGCCGTGAATCACGTTTGAGAACTTTCCGTTCGGGCCGATTTGACTTTGAGACGACCGCTTGTGACACGGAATCCGTGAACGTGCGTGACCAAACACACTAGAACGTACTATAATCGGTGGTTCTATAGATTGTTATAAAATCGTACAAAGTATTAGAATCACGTTTGACTGCTTTCTCTCTCTAGCTTCACTCTTTAAACAACTGCGGGTACTTAGCCTTCATGTCGCTTTCGAGTTCCCAAGTGAACTCTGCGCCTCGTTTGCCTTCCCATCGGACTTTCACAATAGGAATGCGTGAGCGCCTGAGTTGTTTGGTTTGGCGATCCATGATTTCGACAGGCTTTTCCACGAAGTGTAATGTTTCGTTCACTTGCAGATCGTCTAGAGGAACATGTAAGTCATGGTCGGCTATGCACTTTCGGAGGTTGGACACGTGGAAAGTCGGGTGGACGTTACTAAGTTCCTCCGGTAGTTCGAGTCTGTAGGCAACTTTTCCGATCCTTTCCAGAATCTTAAAAGGTCCAACATATCGAGGCGCGAGTTTCCCTTTCTTGCCGAATCGGACTACACCCTTCCAAGGTGATACCTTTAGGAGTACGTAGTCACCAACGCCAAACTCACGGGGCTTGCGCTTTTTATCGGCGTAACTTTTCTGTCGATCCCGAGCTTTCGCCAGATTGTCTCGAATTTGGAAAATTTTGTCTGTCGTTTCTTGTAGTAGCTCCGGACCGGTTAGTTGCGAGTGACCGATCTCGTGCCACACAATAGGCGATCGACATCTTCTTCCGTATAATGCCTCGAAAGGTGCCATTTGGATCCTAGACTGGTAGCTATTGTTATACGAGAACTCGACTAATGGCAGGTGTTTATCCCAATTACCACCGAAGTCTAGAACACACGAACGGAGCATGTCTTCAAGAGTACGGATCGTTCTTTCAGTCTGACCGTCGGTTTGTGGGTGGAAAGCAGTACTTAGATTTAGCGTTGTACCGAGCGCCGTTTGAAACGTTTCCCACAATCGTGAAGTAAACCGAGCATCACGATCAGAGATGATGTCACGAGGCGTCCCATGATTACAAATGATCTCGTCGGTGTAGATTCGGGCTAATCGTTCTACCTTGTAGTCTTCTCGTATGGGCAGAAAGTGAGCTGATTTAGTCAAACGGTCGACTACAACCCAAATGCTGTCGTGGCCTGATGACGTGGGTGGAAGCTTGGTTATAAAATCCATAGCTATGCTCTCCCACTTCCACATGGGAATTGGTGGTTGTTCGAGCAAGCCAGAGGGTCTTTGATGTTCGGCCTTGATTCTAGCACAAGTTAGGCATTTTCCAACGTAGAGAGCGATATCCCTCTTCATACCCGGCCACCAGTACCTATAACGATGATCCTGGTACATTTTGTCGGCACCGGGGTGAATAGAATACCGAGATTTATGGGCTTCGTCCATCAGGATTTGCCGCAAATTGGTTCGCTTGGGAATCCAAATTCGGTCTAAAAAGTGGAATATCCCATTAGATTTGCTCACAAGCTGGGCTCCATCGTGGTAGATTCTTTCTTTCTTCAGGGTGTGTTCGTTAAAACATGCATGCTGAGCGTCGCGGATGAGGATTTCGAGATCATGTTGGGCTTGAACATTACGAGTGCTAAGCAGATAGCTCCGTCTGCTAAGTGCGTCGGCAACAACATTTGCCTTGCCTGGGTGATAACGAATCTCACAGTCGTAATCGTTGAGAAGTTCTATCCATCGGCGTTGACGCATATTAAGTTCCTTCTGATTAAAGATGTGTTGCAGGCTCCTATGATCGGTGAACATCGTACACTTGGTACCATACAGGTAGTGTCGCCAAATCTTTAATGCAAAAACAATCGCGCCTAGCTCGAGATCATGGGTTGTATAGTTCTTCTCGTGGATTATGAGCTGATGAGATGCGTATGCTATGACCTTGTCCCGTTGCATGAGAACACAACCGAGACCGAGGTTGGAAGCATCACAGTAGACAATGAAATCATTGTTTCTGTCGGGCAATGCGAGAACAGGAGCATTGCAAAGCATGTGTTTGAGGGTTCGAAAGGCAGACTCTTGTTTAGTTCCCCAAACAAAAGGCTTGTCTTTATGTGTAAGAGAGGTAAGTGGTACAACAATCTTCGAGAATCCTTCGATAAATCGTCGATAATAGCCCGCTAGCCCGAGAAAAGAGCGGACTTCGGACGGGTTCTTAGGCGTAACCCAGCTCTTGACAGCTTCAATCTTCGCAGGATCGACGTGAATACCCTGACTATTAACAATGTGCCCCAGAAACTGAACTTCCCCCAACCAGAATTCACACTTGGAGAATTTGGCATAGAGTTGGTTCCCCTGGAGTAACTCGAGAACCAAACGTAGATGTTGCGCGTGTTCGGCTTTCGATTTGGAATAGATCAAGACATCGTCGATGAATATTATGACGAAACGGTCGAGATATGGTTTACACACGCGATACATCAGATCCATGAAAATCGCTGGTGCGTTGGTTAAACCAAAAGGCATGACAACGAATTCGTAATGACCGTATCGGGTGCGGAATGCGGTTTTGGGTATATCCTCCTCTTGAATACGTAGCTAATGATATCCTGAACGTAGATCGATCTTTGAGAAACACGCAGCGCCTTGTAGTTGATCAAACAAATCGTCGATACGAGGTAGGGGATAGCGGTTCTTGATAGTTAACTTATTCAATTCCCGATAGTCGATGCACATCCTGAACGACCCATCCTTCTTTTTGACGAAAAGGACTGGCGCGCCCCAAGGAGAGGTGCTCGGGCGAATGAAGCCTTTCTCAAGTAATTCCTGGAGTTGGGTTGAGAGTTCGCGCATTTCAGACGGCGCAAGTCGATAAGGAGCTTTGGCGATAGGGTTGGCTCCAGGAATGAGGTCAATACGAAAGTCGATATCACGACTTGGCGGTAGTCCGGGAAGATCCTCTGGAAAAACATTAGGAAATTCTCGAACCACTGGAACGTCTTTCACTTACTTCTTCTCTTTCTTTTCCTTCTCCGCTACTACGATGTTACCAAGAAAGCTCTGTATTCCTTGCGGAGATACTTGCTAGCTTGCAGACATGACATAAGCTTGAGCCCCTTTGAAGTAGTATCGCCATATACACACAATAAGTCACCATTTGCGAGCGAAAATCGAATCATCTTGTCGAAGCATACAACTTCAGCATGGTTTTCTCAAAGAAAGTCCATGCCTATTATGACGTCAAAGCTTCCGAGTTGCATCAGAATAAGGTCGATCGAAAAGATGTGATTGTTGAGCTCAAGAGTACAATCACGAAGAACAGAATTGACAGTGACGGTTCTTCCGGTAGCGACTTCCACATCGAATATCGAGGAAAGTTGGGAACATTTACGACTAAGGAGTTTCTCAAATTCGAGTGACACAAAGCAATTATCGGCTCCGGTATCAAACAAACATGAAGCATAAATACCATTCACAAGGAACGTACCATTGACCATGTTATTGTCGGCCTGAGCTTGACGCACGTTGAGGTTGAAGGTTCTGGCACGTGCGGCCTGTTGTTGCTGTTGTTGCTGCTGCAGCTGCTGCTGTTGGGGTTCTTGTTTCACGACCCTATTTGGGCACACGTTGGCGAAATGGTTCGGGTCGCCACACGCGAAGCAGGCTCTGGCTTTGACTGTGGGTGCCGGAGGAGCTTGCTCACCCTGTGGGGCAGTGAGTAGAGCTTGATTGGCAGGAGCTTGACGAATACGGCAGTTGGCAGTAAAGTGGCCATATACATTGCAATGGGCACAGAAGAGGCATTGAATAGCAGTCGGGTGGTGGTAGGGGCAAGTAGGGCAGAGCGGATGTGGCCCAGGGTATGCACGCTTAGCAGGCGGTGCATTGGCCACAGGCGCCGCTACTTGACGCTGTTGGGCAGGTACAGCTTGAATTGGCGCAGCAGTGATCGTGCAATTTTTGTTGCTGGAGCTGTTCTTTCTCTTGTTCTTCTCTTGTTGCTTGATGAAGTGGGTTCAACAGTGGGTGCGGTAGCGGTAGCTTGATGCAGATGCTTCGAAGTCTTTTCCCAAGCACCAGCCTTAACCCTTTTGTCATTGATTTCAGCGGCCAACAGATAAGTTTCCTCAATCGTTGTAGTATTAGCCGCTTGCACGAAATCAGCAACGCAGTCGGGCAGGGCTCAGATGTACTTCTTGATGGTCATGTCGGGAGTCTTGACTTGATCGGGACAGATAATGCTGAGCTGTTTGAAACGAGCGGTGAGAGAAGCATTGTCACCATCCTTTTGTTGTATGTGCCAAAATTCATCTTCTAGTTTTTGACGTTCGTGAGGAGGGCAGAATTCCTCTAGCATAACTTCCTTGAGCTCATCCCACGACAGACCGTAGGCTGCGTCGTTCCCTCGCTTGTTCCTCTCGGCCGTCCACCAGTCTAGTGCTCGGGACTGGAAAACGCCGGTAGCATTCAGAGTTCGAAGGTCATCAGGGCAACTACTCAGTCGCAGAGTGACCTCAATGGAGTCAAACCAGTGAAATAGTGCAGTAGGACCTCCTTCGCCAGTGAATTCTTTTGGCCCACACGCCTTGAATTGTTTGAAACTGAAGGGTCTTGCGGCAGCTTTAGGACCTTCGGTCCTCGACTCCTCAGATGACTTGCTGGCGTTCTCGTAAGCATCACTCACGGCCTTTGCTACACTCTTAGCGATGATGGAAGCAAGGCGTTTGTCTCTCTTTTCTTGACGAGAAAGCATGTGACGGGATCCAGACGACATTGTCTGCAATAGACATCGCCACGGAACTCAACACTTTGTATTCGAATCTCACCTCACACGTTTACTACTTACTAAAGCTCAGTAACACGTACATTCACACAAATACACAACACATAGAGCACAAATCACGTAAGCACATAGAGCACATAATCACATAATTCCTAAGCACGTAGAAACAAGAGAGCACATACGCATTTAATCACTAGAGGCGGTCAGAAAACAGAAACCTATTATTCAAAGTTCGCGATCGTTCGAGTATAGCGATCGCGCTTAGCATATCGATAGCGTAGTATAGCATAGGGTTGTCCAAAATTCGGCGATTTGTTAGCGATTTGAGATTGGAGGCAGTGTGCGTCGTGCGTGTCGATCGTAGTGAAAGCAAAATCGAGTAAATCTTCAAAAATCTAAACACATAAATTGGTAAAACCATATAAAACACATAAAATCGACAAATTTGAAACACATGTCATTGAGAGAGATAGATTGTCTGCGGCTAGTAGACTTCGACTAACCAAGTAATTCAACTATTCACAAGGACCCGTTGTACACGTTTGACTTCCGGGAATGTGCCATTGCCTCGATTCTTGGGCGTTGGCACACCTCCCGTTGGTCTCATCGTGACTTCAGATCGTTGGAGTCCGTCGAACTTTGGTGGGAGTTTTGTAAAATGCTTGGAACAAGTCATCAAGGTTAGGGCTTCACCCCTAGCTTAACAACTTCGTCCCTATTTTGGCAAAAATTAGAGGAGATTATTCATCAAAATATGGATTTCATTCCTGATTCGGTATAATTCTCCTCTCTTGTATTTAAAAATACGGGTTGATTAAACAACTTCAGTCGAGAGTTTGCGGTTTTCACACCTATTCTCGGCTTTGTTGCCCCTTCATAATTGAAAATTTGAGTGTGGTGATAGTGTAGAATAAGCGAGAAACACAAGGAAATAGTAGCAAACGCATACCAAATCTCTAACGATCAGGAAAAAGTTGGTCTGTTGGTTCCTAACTATAGTCTAGGTTTCTAAGACTTCGACCCGGACTAGGTTGAGTCTTGCCTAATTCCCTATAGTTATGGCTCTGATACCAATCTGTCACACCCCAACCGATGGCGGAATCATCGGGGCATGGCACTAAGCGAAACAGATTGTCCAGAAGTTTCCATAACAACTATCATTACCATTTAATTTAAGTTAACATGTCCCATACCATGTCTCAAATAGTAAACAAATTATTACAGATAAACATCAAGACAAATATCCTGTTCCGACAACTCAGATTCAAACAAAAATAGTTTATTTATTGGTTTCTAGGACCCCATTTCCTAGCTTCGATTTCATCACCGCGCAGAGAGCATCCTAGACCTTTCCTAGCCTCAAGTTCACAGCATGCTAAGCATGTAAACTCCCTAAGCACGTGTCACATACGTTAAAATAAAGTCAATACATAAAATGTAAAGGTAAGCATACAAGTTTTATAATAGCATATAGAGTTCGAATTTCGTTTACGCATAACCAGCACGTACACATAGTGAAATGAAGCACGTTAGTTATCGACATAGATCCATCGATACCAATGACTGCGGGTTGACTGCCCGAGGCAGTTCGCAATACATGATTACCACCGTAATCCATGCAAGTAAAAGATCCTTAACAACCCCCGTGTGAACAGGTGCCGAGTCCAAACTATAGTACTATCGTTGCTAAGGCAGGTAGACATCATTCCATGTGTAAACATAACAAACAAGCATTCATAAGCCACGTATATCATGCATTAACGGTTAGCGTTCAAATAGTTTGAGTAGTGTGATAGAGGTAGTTTGAATATTCGTAACGAATGTAACACCCAAAAGTGCTTAAAGCAAAAAGGGATCGAGTATACTCACAACGATTAATGGATTGAAGGGAGCGCTTTTAGCGAGTACGGTTAGCCTGAATAGATTCGATAACGTAGCGATAAGTGCCCCGTAAAATAATACAGGATGAGAGTGGGTAGGATAGCTGATCGTCCGGATGGTCACCCGTGCGGACAGCAATCCGTGTGAATGGTAATCCGCCCAGTTAGTCATCCGTGCGGACAGTTTGTCCGTGCGGATAACTATTCGAGTGGATTGTTTCTTCCTATGCTAAGGATGTGTTTGTGTATGATGGCTTGTCCTTTGAAGTTTTCGTTGTAGTATTTAGAAAACATTTAAGTTCTCTTACCCTTCAAGTCGGTCGCACGGATGACGATCCATGCGGATGGTAGTCCGTGCGGACAACAACTTTAATGGTGAGTCACTTGGTGAAGTTGGTGAAATTCGTCCGGATGATAGTCCGTGCGGACAACAACAATCCGTCCGGTGTAACATCCCGAAAATATAAAACTTTATATTAAAGTTAAAAAGCATAAATAAACAAGAAATTATTTAACTAGGAAATTATAACCTGGTTAACTAGAAGCCTAGAAATAACTCGAAATATGGTTAGAATGAACAAACTATAGGTTAAACAAAAGTGGAGGGGCTCATGTTGTCAAAATTGAAACTTGTATTATCAATATTGAATTAAAAACAAAACCAAACACCCATTTGGGATGTCTGGTCGATCAAGAACCACAGGGGGCGACACCCTCACTCCCAAAACCCTAACTTCTTCTAAACCATCAAATTGAAGGTCAAAATCAAGTTGAAATCGAAATCTGAACATAGAATCGTGATCACCTCGACAAAGGGATCATAAGGTATGTCGAATTAGGTCATTTTGATTCGATTTAATGTTCATGCATGTGATTGAATTCGAGTATAGAGCTTAATTATGTGTTGTAAACATGAAATTTGAAGTGATATAAGGTTTAGGGTCAAACCCTTGATGATTTCTTGATAGATTCTTGCATGATAATTGTAAGGATCAAAATCACCATAGTGGGTGACTAATATGTTAGTGGAACTTGATAAACACTAGGATTAAAACTCTTGTTCTAGTGTAAACTGAAATTTATGAGGAAATCTCTAAATTGTTGATGTTAAATTATGGACATGTAGTCTAATTGAAGCTAATTATGGTGATAAACTCTAGTCATGAACTTGGTTTAGATCATGTAGAAATCTGACCCGCTAGGTGTTTGATAAAACGCCTAAATGAGGGTTAAAACGTTAAAGGTTGGGTAAAACACAAATTTGAATATGTTAAGAAATAATGCGTTAAAGCTTATGAAAGAGTTCTAATCTTGTTATGAATTGAACTCTTTAGGCAAGGAATCCGGAACGTCAAGTGGACACGCCGGAGGTGATACACGCGGAAAAGGTGTGCTTTAAAGGTACGTAACCTTGGTTTCGTTACATTATACTTTGATTCTGTTGTAGTTAATATCTTGAAATTAGCAATATGAAAGATGGTAGTTTATTGTAGAAGTGATGAAGTTCACTAATTAATCAAAATGGGTCAAAAGATTTGTTAAAGTATGTTTGGGTTGTCATTAAGATGGTGGATTCCATTAGACAACCAAACGGGTCAAACAAGGATTTAAAAAGGTATTGTAGAAGTGACTTGAATGTCACTTGATGATTGTGAATTATTAAAGCGTAAACCCTGGAATGGAAGTAATACGCTAAAATAGACAACCCCGGAAATGGGTAATCATGGTTAGAAATCAATGACGGTGAATTATGCAAGTATGTAACTTGACCCGTTACGTTAAATGAAACTTATTAAGCTATGTATAGACGTATTGAAGAATAGTGGTGTGTAAACTTTAAAAGCGATGGTGTTCGCCAAACTGAATAATAGGTCAAGGATTTATAAAATCTCGTTGGTAGTCATCATATTGGAGGATTCCATAGATGAGCCAAACGGGTCGAATAATCAAATAAAGCATGGGTATTGCTTCATAATATGATTGATTGTCTTTGTTTATCGATTGATAACTGACATTTCAAATTACAAGAATTTAGTATTTTGGGTTGTTGGAATGAAAAATCCGAGAAACTGTTTGGGCAAAACCAACAAATCAGTCAAAACATATAATTGCAGAGGCTACCGTAAGTTACGGTACCACCGTAACTTACGGTAGAGGCCAAAGCCTTACGGTGGATTTCTTCTGAGTTACGGTGGACCAGAATTGTAAAATGACTACCGTAACTTACGGTAGAACCGTAAGTTACGGTAGAGCCTGGAATTCTTTTATAAGTTTTGTATAATCATAGCTAATCGAATCCACTTTAATCGTAGTTTCGATTAAGTATCATTTCTAAGTATTCTAATACTAATGTTTAATGTAAACATTTCAGTTTTAGGTATTCAAGATAGACGGACGGCGGTCAAGCAAGCTTTTGAAGAACCGAACACGAACTTTTGAAGCTTCCGCATAAATTAACTCTGTTTAAACAATGTTATGATGTAAACTATTTGTCAAACAACTTATGATGTTTTAATTAGTTGGTAGATAACTAATGTTTGTTACCTTAGAACTTGGTTCTTGAAACTAAGGCTTTAATTTAGACATCTTTTGTATAAAATCTTATGAATTATTACTAAATTCAAGTAGAAATTTTAAGGGTGTTACATCCGGATAGTAGTCCGTGCGGATAACTACAACCCGTCCGGATGGTAGTCCGTGCGGACAACGTGTTGGAAATTGTTTAAGGTCTTAGTATCTCATGATCCGAAGAGTAATCCATTCAGAGGGTCGTCCGTGCGGATTATTTATTCGTCGATACTCAAACCTTTTTTAGATATGGGTTCCAAGTGTAGTCCGTCCGGATGGCAACCCGTCCGGATAGTCTGTCCGTGCGAATCATCAGTCCGTCCGGATATCCTGTCCGTGCGGACATCAGTTCGTCCGGGCAGCATCACGTTCTGGTTGTTCCATTCGTCTACCCTTGGTCGCCTTTGTCGTTCTATCGAGACGTTCTGATTACGTGTCGACCAATCGGAATTGTATTCTTACCCGCATGACTAAGCCGGCCAGGAATCACCCTAGCTTGGCCGGTCGGCGGCTCAGAATGGTCATTCTGGTCTAATCCGTAATCAGGTTTCTCGGGTAGAATCCGGATTGAGGACTAGTGCATCACTAACATTGAGTAGAAGACTAGAACTAATCCGATTCTTATCGTTTTTGAGTGTAAAAGAAGGAGAAAACTTGTGTTTATTCCTTTCAACCCTTTCATTCTTTGAAAAGTTCAGATTTATGTGAAGTTGTTTGTGAAATCTTGTGGAAACCGTTCAGATCCGAGTTATTCTTGGTGGAATGAGGTCAGACTTGAAGTTCATGGGAACTTCATGATGACGTCATCCTAGAATACCTCAAATCTTGATGATTTCACGGTTAAAAGTTAATGTTTAAAAGATAGGAAGGTGTAGAAGTGCGTATAGATCAAGAAAGTACAAGATTTAGGGCGAGATCTTACCTGGATTGAGAGAAATCGAAGAAAAGGTGAAGAGAGCGTGCTGGTCGGTCGTCACTTGCCAAAAGTGGAAAGTTTGGAGAGTGACCCGTGTATTTATAGGATACCAAAAGAGGAAAGCGTCATTCGTCCGGATTGCACATCACCCGGATGGTCATCCGTGCGGGTAGCAATCATGGTCGGATGCACTCAACACTTCCCCAGGCGGTTATCCGTGCGGATGGCCTGTCCGTGCGGATTGGCACCTGGGTGGTGTGTTTGGTGCGACGATTTTTGACTTTTCGATTCCGATTGCGAGCGATTCGATAGGGTTTCCTAGTCAAATTACCTTTAGTCCCAACTACTTCGTATCTCGCGTAATCTATTCTCCACCATCTATCATAGTTCGATTGTGATTCGAGTTCGATAGCATTCGAGTTAGATTTCGAGTCTGATTGAGTTCGGTTAATTACCACAACATAACATAAACAAACATGCACAGGTAACACGTAAGGCACACACACACGTATAAACAATAAGTAAAATACATAGTTTGAGTTGCGATTCGACGTCGATTCGATTAGCATAGCATGATTACCAGTTGATTAACTTTATCGCATTGTTACTTCCTATAGTTCACAGTCGTAGGTCGGTTGAAATATGATTAATACTCATCGATTATTGCAATGAACGACACTTACTCCACATAATATGAATAAAATAAGGACATTTCTACAAATCAAGTTGCGCGAAACCGGTCGTTGACTTTGACCTTGACTTTGACTTTCACTTATGAAAACACGGGGTGTTACAGCCTCCCCTTGTTTAGGGAATTTCGTCCCGAAATTAAGCTGGAAGCTGTACAACGCCGTGAATCACGTTTGAGAACTTTCCGTTCGGGCCGATTTGACTTTGAGACGACCGCTTGTGACACGGAATCCGTGAACGTGCGTGACCAAACACACTAGAACGTACTATAATCGGTGGTTCTATAGATTGTTATAAAATCGTACAAAGTATTAGAATCACGTTTGACTGCTTTCTCTCTCTAGCTTCACTCTTTAAACAACTGCGGGTACTTAGCCTTCATGTCGCTTTCGAGTTCCCAAGTGAACTCTGCGCCTCGTTTGCCTTCCCATCGGACTTTCACAATAGGAATGCGTGAGCGCCTGAGTTGTTTGGTTTGGCGATCCATGATTTCGACAGGCTTTTCCACGAAGTGTAATGTTTCGTTCACTTGCAGATCGTCTAGAGGAACATGTAAGTCATGGTCGGCTATGCACTTTCGGAGGTTGGACACGTGGAAAGTCGGGTGGACGTTACTAAGTTCCTCCGGTAGTTCGAGTCTGTAGGCAACTTTTCCGATCCTTTCCAGAATCTTAAAAGGTCCAACATATCGAGGCGCGAGTTTCCCTTTCTTGCCGAATCGGACTACACCCTTCCAAGGTGATACCTTTAGGAGTACGTAGTCACCAACGCCAAACTCACGGGGCTTGCGCTTTTTATCGGCGTAACTTTTCTGTCGATCCCGAGCTTTCGCCAGATTGTCTCGAATTTGGAAAATTTTGTCTGTCGTTTCTTGTAGTAGCTCCGGACCGGTTAGTTGCGAGTGACCGATCTCGTGCCACACAATAGGCGATCGACATCTTCTTCCGTATAATGCCTCGAAAGGTGCCATTTGGATCCTAGACTGGTAGCTATTGTTATACGAGAACTCGACTAATGGCAGGTGTTTATCCCAATTACCACCGAAGTCTAGAACACACGAACGGAGCATGTCTTCAAGAGTACGGATCGTTCTTTCAGTCTGACCGTCGGTTTGTGGGTGGAAAGCAGTACTTAGATTTAGCGTTGTACCGAGCGCCGTTTGAAACGTTTCCCACAATCGTGAAGTAAACCGAGCATCACGATCAGAGATGATGTCACGAGGCGTCCCATGATTACAAATGATCTCGTCGGTGTAGATTCGGGCTAATCGTTCTACCTTGTAGTCTTCTCGTATGGGCAGAAAGTGAGCTGATTTAGTCAAACGGTCGACTACAACCCAAATGCTGTCGTGGCCTGATGACGTGGGTGGAAGCTTGGTTATAAAATCCATAGCTATGCTCTCCCACTTCCACATGGGAATTGGTGGTTGTTCGAGCAAGCCAGAGGGTCTTTGATGTTCGGCCTTGATTCTAGCACAAGTTAGGCATTTTCCAACGTAGAGAGCGATATCCCTCTTCATACCCGGCCACCAGTACCTATAACGATGATCCTGGTACATTTTGTCGGCACCGGGGTGAATAGAATACCGAGATTTATGGGCTTCGTCCATCAGGATTTGCCGCAAATTGGTTCGCTTGGGAATCCAAATTCGGTCTAAAAAGTGGAATATCCCATTAGATTTGCTCACAAGCTGGGCTCCATCGTGGTAGATTCTTTCTTTCTTCAGGGTGTGTTCGTTAAAACATGCATGCTGAGCGTCGCGGATGAGGATTTCGAGATCATGTTGGGCTTGAACATTACGAGTGCTAAGCAGATAGCTCCGTCTGCTAAGTGCGTCGGCAACAACATTTGCCTTGCCTGGGTGATAACGAATCTCACAGTCGTAATCGTTGAGAAGTTCTATCCATCGGCGTTGACGCATATTAAGTTCCTTCTGATTAAAGATGTGTTGCAGGCTCCTATGATCGGTGAACATCGTACACTTGGTACCATACAGGTAGTGTCGCCAAATCTTTAATGCAAAAACAATCGCGCCTAGCTCGAGATCATGGGTTGTATAGTTCTTCTCGTGGATTGTGAGCTGATGAGATGCGTATGCTATGACCTTGTCCCGTTGCATGAGAACACAACCGAGACCGAGGTTGGAAGCATCACAGTAGACAATGAAATCATTGTTTCTGTCGGGCAATGCGAGAACAGGAGCATTGCAAAGCATGTGTTTGAGGGTTCGAAAGGCAGACTCTTGTTTAGTTCCCCAAACAAAAGGCTTGTCTTTATGTGTAAGAGAGGTAAGTGGTACAACAATCTTCGAGAATCCTTCGATAAATCGTCGATAATAGCCCGCTAGCCCGAGAAAAGAGCGGACTTCGGACGGGTTCTTAGGCGTAACCCACCTCTTGACAGCTTCAATCTTCGCAGGATCGACGTGAATACCCTGACTATTAACAATGTGCCCCAGAAACTGAACTTCCCCCAACCAGAATTCACACTTGGAGAATTTGGCATAGAGTTGGTTCCCCTGGAGTAACTCGAGAACCAAACGTAGATGTTGCGCGTGTTCGGCTTTCGATTTGGAATAGATCAAGACATCGTCGATGAATACGATGACGAAACGGTCGAGATATGGTTTACACACGCGATTCATCAGATCCATGAAAACCGCTGGTGCGTTGGTTAAACCAAAAGGCATGACAACGAATTCGTAATGACCGTATCAGGTGCGGAATGCGGTTTTGGGTATATCCTCCTCTTGAATACGTAGCTGATGATATCCTGAACGTAGATCGATCTTTGAGAAACATGGAGCGCCTTGTAGTTGATCAAACAAATCGTCGATACGAGGTAGGGGATAGCGGTTCTTGATAGTTAACTTATTCAATTCCCGATAGTCGATGCACATCCTGAACGACCCATCCTTCTTTTTGACGAAAAGGACTGGCGCGCCCCAAGGAGAGGTGCTCGGGCGAATGAAGCCTTTCTCAAGTAATTCCTGGAGTTGGGTTGAGAGTTCGCGCATTTCAGACGGCGCAAGTCGATAAGGAGCTTTGGCGATAGGGTTGGCTCCAGGAATGAGGTCAATACGAAAGTCGATATCACGACTTGGCGGTAGTCCGGGAAGATCCTCTGGAAAAACATTAGGAAATTCTCGAACCACTGGAACGTCTTTCACTTCCTTCTTCTCTTTCTTTTCCTTCTCCGCTACTACGATGTTACCAAGAAAGCTCTGTATTCCTTGCGGAGATACTTGCTAGCTTGCAGACATGACATAAGATTGAGCCCCTTTGAAGTAGTATCGCCATATACACACAATAAGTCACCATTTGCGAGCGAAAATCGAATCATCTTGTCGAAGCATACAACTTCAGCATGGTTTTCTCAAAGAAAGTCCATGCCTATTATGACGTCAAAGCTTCCGAGTTGCATCAGAATAAGGTCGATCGAAAAGATGTGATTGTTGAGCTCAAGAGTACAATCACGAAGAACAGAATTGACAGTGACGGTTCTTCCGGTAGCGACTTCCACATCGAATATCGAGGAGAGTTGGGAACATTTACGACTAAGGAGTTTCTCAAATTCGAGTGACACAAAGCAATTATCGGCTCCGGTACCAAACAAACATGAAGCATAAATACCATTCACAAGGAACGTACCATTGACCACGTTATTGTCGGTCTGAGCTTGACGCACGTTGAGGTTGAAGGTTCTGGCACGTGCGGCCTGTTGTTGCTGTTGTTGCTGCTACAGCTGCTGCTGTTGGGGTTCTTGTTTCACGACCCTATTTGGGCACACGTTGGCGAAATGGTTCGGGTCGCCACACGCTAAGCAGGCTCTGGCTTTGACTGCGGGTGCCGGAGGAGCTTGCTCACCCTGTGGGGCAGTGAGTAGAGCTTGATTGGCAGGAGCTTGACGAATACGGCAGTTGGCAGTAAAGTGGCCATATACATTGCAATGGGCACAGAAGAGGCATTGAATAGCAGTCGGGTGGTGGTAGGGGCAAGTAGGGCAGAGCGGATGTGGCCCAGGGTATGCACGCTTAGCAGGCGGTGCATTGGCCACAGGCGCCGCTACTTGACGCTGTTGGGCAGGTACAGCTTGAATTGGCGCAGCAGTGATCGCGCAATTTTTGTTGCTGGAGCTGTTCTTTCTCTTGTTCTTCTCTTGTTGCTTGATGAAGTGGGTTCAACAGTGGGTGCGGTAGCGGTAGCTTGATGCAGATGCTTCGAAGTCTTTTCCCAAACACCAGCCTTAACCCTTTTGTCATTGATTTCAGCGGCCAACAGATAAGTTTCCTCAATCGTTGTAGTCTTAGCCGCTTGCACGAAATCAGCAACGCAGTCGGGCAGGGCTCAGATGTACTTCTTGATGGTCATGTCGGGAGTCTTGACTTGATCGGGACAGATAATGCTGAGCTGTTTGAAACGAGCGGTGAGAGCAGCATTGTCACCATCCTTTTGTTGTATGTGCCAAAATTCATCTTCTAGTTTTTGACGTTCGTGAGGAGGGCAGAATTCCTCTAGCATAACTTCCTTGAGCTCATCCCACGACAGACCGTAGGCTGCGTCGTTCCCTCGCTTGTTCCTCTCGGCCGTCCACCAGTCTAGTGCTCGGGACTGGAAAACGCCGGTAGCATTCAGAGTTCGAAGGTCATCAGGGCAACTACTCAGTCGCAGAGTGACCTCAATGGAGTCAAACCAGTGAAATAGTGCAGTAGGACCTCCTTCGCCAGTGAATTCTTTTGGCCCACACGCCTTGAATTGTTTGAAACTGAAGGGTCTTGCGGCAGCTTTAGGACCTTCGGTCCTCGACTCCTCAGATGACTTGCTGGCGTTCTCGTAAGCATCACTCACGGCCTTTGCTACACTCTTAGCGATGATGGAAGCAAGGCGTTTGTCTCTCTTTTCTTGACGAGAAAGCATGTGACGGGATCCAGACGACATTGTCTGCAATAGACATCGCCACGGAACTCAACACTTTGTATTCGAATCTCACCTCACACGTTTACTACTTACTAAAGCTCAGTAACACGTACATTCACACAAATACACAACACATAGAGCACAAATCACGTAAGCACATAGAGCACATAATCACATAATTCCTAAGCACGTAGAAACAAGAGAGCACATACGCATTTAATCACTAGAGGCGGTCAGAAAACAGAAACCTATTATTCAAAGTTCGCGATCGTTCGAGTATAGCGATCGCGCTTAGCATATCGATAGCGTAGTATAGCATAGGGTTGTCCAAAATTCGGCGATTTGTTAGCGATTTGAGATTGGAGGCAGTGTGCGTCGTGCGTGTCGATCGTAGTGAAAGCAAAATCGAGTAAATCTTCAAAAATCTAAACACATAAATTGGTAAAACCATATAAAACACATAAAATCGACAAATTTGAAACACATGTCATTGAGAGAGATAGATTGTCTGCGGCTAGTAGACTTCGACTAACCAAGTAATTCAACTATTCACAAGGACCCGTTGTACACGTTTGACTTCCGGGAATGTGCCATTGCCTCGATTCTTGGGCGTTGGCACACCTCCCGTTGGTCTCATCGTGACTTCAGATCGTTGGAGTCCGTCGAACTTTGGTGGGAGTTTTGTAAAATGCTTGGAACAAGTCATCAAGGTTAGGGCTTCACCCCTAGCTTAACAACTTCGTCCCTATTTTGGCAAAAATTAGAGGAGATTATTCATCAAAATATGGATTTCATTCCTGATTCGGTATAATTCTCCTCTCTTGTATTTAAAAATACGGGTTGATTAAACAACTTCAGTCGAGAGTTTGCGGTTTTCACACCTATTCTCGGCTTTGTTGCCCCTTCATAATTGAAAATTTGAGTGTGGTGATAGTGTAGAATAAGCGAGAAACACAAGGAAATAGTAGCAAACGCATACCAAATCTCTAACGATCAGGAAAAAGTTGGTCTGTTGGTTCCTAACTATAGTCTAGGTTTCTAAGACTTCGACCCGGACTAGGTTGAGTCTTGCCTAATTCCCTATAGTTATGGCTCTGATACCAATATGTCACACCCCAACCGATGGCGGAATCATCGGGGCATGGCACTGAGCGAAACAGATTGTCCAGAAGTTTCCATAACAACTATCATTACCATTTAATTTAAGTTAACATGTCCCATACCATGTCTCAAATAGTAAACAAATTATTACAGATAAACATCAAGACAAATATCCTGTTCCGACAACTCAGATTCAAACAAAAATAGTTTATTTATTGGTTTCTAGGACCCCATTTCCTAGCTTCGATTTCATCACCGCGCAGAGAGCATCCTAGACCTTTCCTAGCCTCAAGTTCACAGCATGCTAAGCATGTAAACTCCCTAAGCACGTGTCACATACGTTAAAATAAAGTCAATACATAAAATGTAAAGGTGAGCATACAAGTTTGATAATAGCATATAGAGTTCGAATTTCGTTTACGCATAACCAGCACGTACACATAGTGAAATGAAGCACGTTAGTTATCGACATAGATCCATCGATACCAATGACTGCAGGTTGACTGCCAGAGGCAGTTCGCAATACATGATTACCACCGTAATCCATGCAAGTAAAAGATCCTTAACAACCCCCGTGTGAACGGGTGCCGAGTCCAAACTATAGTACTATCGTTGCTAAGGCAGGTAGACAGCATTCCATGTGTAAACATAACAAACAAGCATTCATAAGCCACGTATATCATGCATTAACGGTTAGCGTTCAAATAGTTTGAGTAGTGTGATAGAGGTAGTTTGAATATTCGTAACGCATGTAACACCCAAAAGTGCTTAAAGCAAAAAGGGATCGAGTATACTCACAACGATTAATGGATTGAAGGGAGCGCTTTTAGCGAGTACGGTTAGCCTGAATAGATTCGATAACGTAGCGATAAGTGACCCGTAAAATAATACAGGATGAGAGTGGGTAGGATAGCTGATCGTCCGGATGGTCATCCGTGCGGACAGCAATCCGTGTGAATGGTAATCCGCCCAGTTAGTCATCCGTGCGGACAGTTTGTCCGTGCGGATAACTATTCGAGTGGATTGTTTCTTCCTATGCTAAGGATGTGTTTGTGTATGATGGCTTGTCCTTTGAAGTTTTCGATGTAGTATTTAGAAAACATTTAAGTTCTCTTACCCTTCAAGTCGGTCGCACGGATGACGATCCGTGCGGATGGTAGTCCGTGCGGACAACAACTTTAATGGTGAGTCACTTGGTGAAGTTGGTGAAATTCGTCCGGATGATAGTCCGTGCGGACAACAACAATCCGTCCGGTGTAACATCCCGAAAATATAAAACTTTATATTAAAGTTATAAAGCATAAATAAACAAGAAATTATTTAACTAGGAAATTATAACCTGATTAACTAGAAGCCTAGAAATAACTCGAAATATGGTTAGAATGAACAAACTATAGGTTAAACAAAAGTGGAGGGGCTCATGTTGTCAAAATTGAAACTTGTATTATCAATATTGAATTAAAAACAAAACCAAACACCCATTTGGGATGTCTGGTCGATCAAGAACCACAGGGGGCGACACCCTCACTCCCAAAACCCTAACTTCTTCTAAACCATCAAATTGAAGGTCAAAATCAAGTTGAAATCGAAATCTGAACATAGAATCGTGATCACCTCGACAAAGGGATCATAAGGTATGTCGAATTAGGTCATTTTGATTCGATTTAATGTTCATGCATATGATTGAAATCGAGTATAGTGCTTAATTATGTGTTGTAAACATGAAATTTGAAGTGATATAAGGTTTAGGGTCAAACCCTTGATGATTTCTTGATAGATTCTTGCATGATAATTGTAAGGATAAAAAATCACCATAGTGGGTGACTAATATGTTAGTGGAACTTGATAAACACTAGGATTAAAACTCTTGTTCTAGTGTAAACTGAAATTTATGAGGAAATCTCTAAATTGTTGATGTTAAATTATGGACATGTAGTCTAATTGAAGCTAATTATGGTGATAAACTCTAGTCATGAACTTGGTTTAGATCATGTAGAAATCTGACCCGCTAGGTGTTTGATAAAACGCCTAAATGAGGGTTAAAACGTTAAAGGTTGGGTAAAACACAAATTTGAATATGTTAAGAAATAATGCGTTAAAGCTTATGAAAGAGTTCTAATCTTGTTATGAATTGAACTCTTTAGGCAAGGAATCCGGAACGTCAAGTGGACACGCCGGAGGTGATACACGCGGAAAAGGTGTGCTTTAAAGGTACGTAACCTTGGTTTCGTTACATTATACTTTGATTCTATTGTAGTTAATATCTTGAAATTAGCAATATGAAAGATGGTAGTTTATTGTAGAAGTGATGAAGTTCACTAATTAATCAAAATGGGTCAAAAGATTTGTTAAAGTATGTTTGGGTTGTCATTAAGATGGTGGATTCCATTAGACAACCAAACGGGTCAAACAAGGATTTAAAAAGGTATTGTAGAAGTGACTTGAATGTCACTTGATGATTGTGAATTATTAAAGCGTAAACCCTGGAATGGAAGTAATACGCTAAAATAGACAAGCCCGGAAATGGGTAATCATGGTTAGAAATCAATGACGGTGAATTATGCAAGTATGTAACTTGACCCGTTACGTTAAATGAAACTTATTAAGCTATGTATAGACGTATTGAAGAATAGTGGTGTGTAAACTTTAAAAGCGATGGTGTTCGCCAAACTGAATAATAGGTCAAGGATTTATAAAATCTCGTTGGTAGTCATCATATTGGAGGATTCCATAGATGAGCCAAACGGGTCGAATAATCAAATAAAGCATGGGTATTGCTTCATAATATGATTGATTGTCTTTGTTTATCGATTGATAACTGACATTTCAAATTACAAGAATTTAGTATTTTGGGTTGTTGGAATGAAAAATCCGAGAAACTGTTTGGGCAAAACCAACAAATCAGTCAAAACATATAATTGCAGAGGCTACCGTAAGTTACGGTACCACCGTAACTTACGGTAGAGGCCAAAGCCTTACGGTGGATTTCTTCTGAGTTACGGTGGACCAGAATTGTAAAATGACTACCGTAACTTACGGTAGAACCGTAAGTTACGGTAGAGCCTGGAATTCTTTTATAAGTTTTGTATAATCATAGCTAATCGAATCCACTTTAATCGTAGTTTCGATTAAGTATCATTTCTAAGTATTCTAATACTAATGTTTAATGTAAACATTTCAGTTTTAGGTATTCAAGATAGACGGACGGCGGTCAAGCAAGCTTTTGAAGAACCGAACACGAACTTTTGAAGCTTCTGCATAAATTAACTTTGTTTAAACAATGTTATGATGTAAACTATTTGTCAAACAACTTATGATGTTTTAATTAGTTGGTAGATAACTAATGTTTGTTACCTTAGAACTTGGTTCTTGAAACTAAGGCTTTAATTTAGACATCTTTTGTATAAAATCTTATGAATTATTACTAAATTCAAGTAGAAATTTTAAGGGTGTTACATCCGGATAGTAGTCCGTGCGGATAACTACAACCCGTCCGGATGGTAGTCCGTGCGGACAACGTGTTGGAAATTGTTTAAGGTCTTAGTATCTCATGATCCGAAGAGTAATCCATTCAGAGGGTCGTCCGTGCGGATTATTTATTCGTCGATACTCAAACCTTTTTTAGATATGGGTTCCAAGTGTAGTCCGTCCGGATGGCAACCCGTCCGGATAGTCTGTCCGTGCGAATCATCAGTCCGTCCGGATATCCTGTCCGTGCGGACATCAGTTCGTCCGGGCAGCATCACGTTCTGGTTGTTCCATTCGTCTACCCTTGGTCGCCTTTGTCGTTCTATCGAGACGTTCTGATTACGTGTCGACCAATCGGAATTGTATTCTTACCCGCATGACTAAGCCGGCCAGGAATCACCCTAGCTTGGCCGGTCGGCGGCTCAGAATGGTCATTCTGGTCTAATCCGTAATCAGGTTTCTCGGGTAGAATCCGGATTGAGGACTAGTGCATCACTAACATTGAGTAGAAGACTAGAACTAATCCGATTCTTATCGTTTTTGAGTGTAAAAGAAGGAGAAAACTTGTGTTTATTCCTTTCAACCCTTTCATTCTTTGAAAAGTTCAGATTTATGTGAAGTTGTTTGTGAAATCTTGTGGAAACCATTCAGATCCGAGTTATTCTTGGTGGAATGAGGTCAGACTTGAAGTTCATGGGAACTTCATGATGACGTCATCCTAGAATACCTCAAATCTTGATGATTTCACGGTTAAAAGTTAATGTTTAAAAGATAGGAAGGTGTAGAAGTGCGTATAGATCAAGAAAGTACAAGATTTAGGGCGAGATCTTACCTGGATTGAGAGAAATCGAAGAAAAGGTGAAGAGAGCGTGCTGGTCGGTCGTCACTTGCCAAAAGTGGAAAGTTTGGAGAGTGACCCGTGTATTTATAGGATACCAAAAGAGGAAAGCGTCATTCGTCCGGATTGCACATCACCCGGATGGTCATCCGTGCGGGTAGCAATCATGGTCAGATGCACTCAACACTTCCCCAGGCGGTTATCCGTGCGGATGGCCTGTCCGTGCGGATTGGCACCTGGGTGGTGTGTTTGGTGCGACGATTTTTGACTTTTCGATTCCGATTGCGAGCGATTCGATAGGGTTTCCTAGTCAAATTACCTTTAGTCCCAACTACTTCGTATCTCGCGTAATCTATTCTCCACCATCTATCATAGTTCGATTGTGATTCGAGTTCGATAGCATTCGAGTTAGATTTCGAGTCTGATTGAGTTCGGTTGATTACCACAACATAACATAAACAAACATGCACAGGTAACACGTAAGGCACACACACACGTATAAACAGTAAGTAAAATACATAGTTTGAGTTGCGATTCGACGTCGATTCGATTAGCATAGCATGATTACCAGTTGATTAACTTTATCGCATTGTTACTTCCTATAGTTCACAGTCGTAGGTCGGTTGAAATATGATTAATACTCATCGATTATTGCAATGAACGACACTTACTCCACATAATATGAATAAAATAAGGACATTTCTACAAATCAAGTTGCGCGAAACCGGTCGTTGACTTTGACCTTGACTTTGACTTTCACTTATGAAAACACGGGGTGTTACAGCCTCCCCTTGTTTAGGGAATTTCGTCCCGAAATTAAGCTGGAAGCTGTACAACGCCGTGAATCACGTTTGAGAACTTTCCGTTCGGGCCGATTTGACTTTGAGACGACCGCTTGTGACACGGAATCCGTGAACGTGCGTGACCAAACACACTAGAACGTACTATAATCGGTGGTTCTATAGATTGTTATAAAATCGTACAAAGTTTTAGAATCACGTTTGACTGCTTTCTCTCTCTAGCTTCACTCTTTAAACAACTGCGGGTACTTAGCCTTCATGTCGCTTTCGAGTTCCCAAGTGAACTCTGCGCCTCGTTTGCCTTCCCATCGGACTTTCACAATAGGAATGCGTGAGCGCCTGAGTTGTTTGGTTTGGCGATCCATGATTTCGACAGGCTTTTCCACGAAGTGTAATGTTTCGTTCACTTGCAGATCGTCTAGAGGAACATGTAAGTCATGGTCGGCTATGCACTTTCGGAGGTTGGACACGTGGAAAGTCGGGTGGACGTTACTAAGTTCCTCCGGTAGTTCGAGTCTGTAGGCAACTTTTCCGATCCTTTCCAGAATCTTAAAAGGTCCAACATATCGAGGCGCGAGTTTCCCTTTCTTGCCGAATCGGACTACACCCTTCCAAGGTGATACCTTTAGGAGTACGTAGTCACCAACGCCAAACTCACGGGGCTTGCGCTTTTTATCGGCGTAACTTTTCTGTCGATCCCGAGCTTTCGCCAGATTGTCTCGAATTTGGAAAATTTTGTCTGTCGTTTCTTGTAGTAGCTCCGGACCGGTTAGTTGCGAGTGACCGATCTCGTGCCACACAATAGGCGATCGACATCTTCTTCCGTATAATGCCTCGAAAGGTGCCATTTGGATCCTAGACTGGTAGCTATTGTTATACGAGAACTCGACTAATGGCAGGTGTTTATCCCAATTACCACCGAAGTCTAGAACACACGAACGGAGCATGTCTTCAAGAGTACGGATCGTTCTTTCAGTCTGACCGTCGGTTTGTGGGTGGAAAGCAGTACTTAGATTTAGCGTTGTACCGAGCGCCGTTTGAAACGTTTCCCACAATCGTGAAGTAAACCGAGCATCACGATCAGAGATGATGTCACGAGGCGTCCCATGATTACAAATGATCTCGTCGGTGTAGATTCGGGCTAATCGTTCTACCTTGTAGTCTTCTCGTATGGGCAGAAAGTGAGCTGATTTAGTCAAACGGTCGACTACAACCCAAATGCTGTCGTGGCCTGATGACGTGGGTGGAAGCTTGGTTATAAAATCCATAGCTATGCTCTCCCACTTCCACATGGGAATTGGTGGTTGTTCGAGCAAGCCAGAGGGTCTTTGATGTTCGGCCTTGATTCTAGCACAAGTTAGGCATTTTCCAACGTAGAGAGCGATATCCCTCTTCATACCCGGCCACCAGTACCTATAACGATGATCCTGGTACATTTTGTCGGCACCGGGGTGAATAGAATACCGAGATTTATGGGCTTCGTCCATCAGGATTTGCCGCAAATTGGTTCGCTTGGGAATCCAAATTCGGTCTAAAAAGTGGAATATCCCATTAGATTTGCTCACAAGCTGGGCTCCATCGTGGTAGATTCTTTCTTTCTTCAGGGTGTGTTCGTTAAAACATGCATGCTGAGCGTCGCGGATGAGGATTTCGAGATCATGTTGGGCTTGAACATTACGAGTGCTAAGCAGATAGCTCCGTCTGCTAAGTGCGTCGGCAACAACATTTGCCTTGCCTGGGTGATAACGAATCTCACAGTCGTAATCGTTGAGAAGTTCTATCCATCGGCGTTGACGCATATTAAGTTCCTTCTGATTAAAGATGTGTTGCAGGCTCCTATGATCGGTGAACATCGTACACTTGGTACCATACAGGTAGTGTCGCCAAATCTTTAATGCAAAAACAATCGCGCCTAGCTCGAGATCATGGGTTGTATAGTTCTTCTCGTGGATTGTGAGCTGATGAGATGCGTATGCTATGACCTTGTCCCGTTGCATGAGAACACAACCGAGACCGAGGTTGGAAGCATCACAGTAGACAATGAAATCATTGTTTCTGTCGGGCAATGCGAGAACAGGAGCATTGCAAAGCATGTGTTTGAGGGTTCGAAAGGCAGACTCTTGTTTAGTTCCCCAAACAAAAGGCTTGTCTTTATGTGTAAGAGAGGTAAGTGGTACAACAATCTTCGAGAATCCTTCGATAAATCGTCGATAATAGCCCGCTAGCCCGAGAAAAGAGCGGACTTCGGACGGGTTCTTAGGCGTAACCCACCTCTTGACAGCTTCAATCTTCGCAGGATCGACGTGAATACCCTGACTATTAACAATGTGCCCCAGAAACTGAACTTCCCCCAACCAGAATTCACACTTGGAGAATTTGGCATAGAGTTGGTTCCCCTGGAGTAACTCGAGAACCAAACGTAGATGTTGCGCGTGTTCGGCTTTCGATTTGGAATAGATCAAGACATCGTCGATGAATACGATGACGAAACGGTCGAGATATGGTTTACACACGCGATTCATCAGATCCATGAAAACCGCTGGTGCGTTGGTTAAACCAAAAGGCATGACAACGAATTCGTAATGACCGTATCAGGTGCGGAATGCGGTTTTGGGTATATCCTCCTCTTGAATACGTAGCTGATGATATCCTGAACGTAGATCGATCTTTGAGAAACACGGAGCGCCTTGTAGTTGATCAAACAAATCGTCGATACGAGGTAGGGGATAGCGGTTCTTGATAGTTAACTTATTCAATTCCCGATAGTCGATGCACATCCTGAACGACCCATCCTTCTTTTTGACGAAAAGGACTGGCGCGCCCCAAGGAGAGGTGCTCGGGCGAATGAAGCCTTTCTCAAGTAATTCCTGGAGTTGGGTTGAGAGTTCGCGCATTTCAGACGGCGCAAGTCGATAAGGAGCTTTGGCGATAGGGTTGGCTCCAGGAATGAGGTCAATACGAAAGTCGATATCACGACTTGGCGGTAGTCCGGGAAGATCCTCTGGAAAAACATTAGGAAATTCTCGAACCACTGGAACGTCTTTCACTTCCTTCTTCTCTTTCTTTTCCTTCTCCGCTACTACGATGTTACCAAGAAAGCTCTGTATTCCTTGCGGAGATACTTGCTAGCTTGCAGACATGACATAAGATTGAGCCCCTTTGAAGTAGTATCGCCATATACACACAATAAGTCACCATTTGCGAGCGAAAATCGAATCATCTTGTCGAAGCATACAACTTCAGCATGGTTTTCTCAAAGAAAGTCCATGCCTATTATGACGTCAAAGCTTCCGAGTTGCATCAGAATAAGGTCGATCGAAAAGATGTGATTGTTGAGCTCAAGAGTACAATCACGAAGAACAGAATTGACAGTGACGGTTCTTCCGGTAGCGACTTCCACATCGAATATCGAGGAGAGTTGGGAACATTTACGACTAAGGAGTTTCTCAAATTCGAGTGACACAAAGCAATTATCGGCTCCGGTACCAAACAAACATGAAGCATAAATACCATTCACAAGGAACGTACCATTGACCACGTTATTGTCGGTCTGAGCTTGACGCACGTTGAGGTTGAAGGTTCTGGCACGTGCGGCCTGTTGTTGCTGTTGTTGCTGCTGCAGCTGCTGCTGTTGGGGTTCTTGTTTCACGACCCTATTTGGGCACACGTTGGCGAAATGGTTCGGGTCGCCACACGCTAAGCAGGCTCTGGCTTTGACTGCGGGTGCCGGAGGAGCTTGCTCACCCTGTGGGGCAGTGAGTAGAGCTTGATTGGCAGGAGCTTGACGAATACGGCAGTTGGCAGTAAAGTGGCCATATACATTGCAATGGGCACAGAAGAGGCATTGAATAGCAGTCGGGTGGTGGTAGGGGCAAGTAGGGCAGAGCGGATGTGGCCCAGGGTATGCACGCTTAGCAGGCGGTGCATTGGCCACAGGCGCCGCTACTTGACGCTGTTGGGCAGGTACAGCTTGAATTGGCGCAGCAGTGATCGCGCAATTTTTGTTGCTGGAGCTGTTCTTTCTCTTGTTCTTCTCTTGTTGCTTGATGAAGTGGGTTCAACAGTGGGTGCGGTAGCGGTAGCTTGATGCAGATGCTTCGAAGTCTTTTCCCAAACACCAGCCTTAACCCTTTTGTCATTGATTTCAGCGGCCAACAGATAAGTTTCCTCAATCGTTGTAGTCTTAGCCGCTTGCACGAAATCAGCAACGCAGTCGGGCAGGGCTCAGATGTACTTCTTGATGGTCATGTCGGGAGTCTTGACTTGATCGGGACAGATAATGCTGAGCTGTTTGAAACGAGCGGTGAGAGCAGCATTGTCACCATCCTTTTGTTGTATGTGCCAAAATTCATCTTCTAGTTTTTGACGTTCGTGAGGAGGGCAGAATTCCTCTAGCATAACTTCCTTGAGCTCATCCCACGACAGACCGTAGGCTGCGTCGTTCCCTCGCTTGTTCCTCTCGGCCGTCCACCAGTCTAGTGCTCGGGACTGGAAAACGCCGGTAGCATTCAGAGTTCGAAGGTCATCAGGGCAACTACTCAGTCGCAGAGTGACCTCAATGGAGTCAAACCAGTGAAATAGTGCAGTAGGACCTCCTTCGCCAGTGAATTCTTTTGGCCCACACGCCTTGAATTGTTTGAAACTGAAGGGTCTTGCGGCAGCTTTAGGACCTTCGGTCCTCGACTCCTCAGATGACTTGCTGGCGTTCTCGTAAGCATCACTCACGGCCTTTGCTACACTCTTAGCGATGATGGAAGCAAGGCGTTTGTCTCTCTTTTCTTGACGAGAAAGCATGTGACGGGATCCAGACGACATTGTCTGCAATAGACATCGCCACGGAACTCAACACTTTGTATTCGAATCTCACCTCACACGTTTACTACTTACTAAAGCTCAGTAACACGTACATTCACACAAATACACAACACATAGAGCACAAATCACGTAAGCACATAGAGCACATAATCACATAATTCCTAAGCACGTAGAAACAAGAGAGCACATACGCATTTAATCACTAGAGGCGGTCAGAAAACAGAAACCTATTATTCAAAGTTCGCGATCGTTCGAGTATAGCGATCGCGCTTAGCATATCGATAGCGTAGTATAGCATAGGGTTGTCCAAAATTCGGCGATTTGTTAGCGATTTGAGATTGGAGGCAGTGTGCGTCGTGCGTGTCGATCGTAGTGAAAGCAAAATCGAGTAAATCTTCAAAAATCTAAACACATAAATTGGTAAAACCATATAAAACACATAAAATCGACAAATTTGAAACACATGTCATTGAGAGAGATAGATTGTCTGCGGCTAGTAGACTTCGACTAACCAAGTAATTCAACTATTCACAAGGACCCGTTGTACACGTTTGACTTCCGGGAATGTGCCATTGCCTCGATTCTTGGGCGTTGGCACACCTCCCGTTGGTCTCATCGTGACTTCAGATCGTTGGAGTCCGTCGAACTTTGGTGGGAGTTTTGTAAAATGCTTGGAACAAGTCATCAAGGTTAGGGCTTCACCCCTAGCTTAACAACTTCGTCCCTATTTTGGCAAAAATTAGAGGAGATTATTCATCAAAATATGGATTTCATTCCTGATTCGGTATAATTCTCCTCTCTTGTATTTAAAAATACGGGTTGATTAAACAACTTCAGTCGAGAGTTTGCGGTTTTCACACCTATTCTCGGCTTTGTTGCCCCTTCATAATTGAAAATTTGAGTGTGGTGATAGTGTAGAATAAGCGAGAAACACAAGGAAATAGTAGCAAACGCATACCAAATCTCTAACGATCAGGAAAAAGTTGGTCTGTTGGTTCCTAACTATAGTCTAGGTTTCTAAGACTTCGACCCGGACTAGGTTGAGTCTTGCCTAATTCCCTATAGTTATGGCTCTGATACCAATATGTCACACCCCAACCGATGGCGGAATCATCGGGGCATGGCACTGAGCGAAACAGATTGTCCAGAAGTTTCCATAACAACTATCATTACCATTTAATTTAAGTTAACATGTCCCATACCATGTCTCAAATAGTAAACAAATTATTACAGATAAACATCAAGACAAATATCCTGTTCCGACAACTCAGATTCAAACAAAAATAGTTTATTTATTGGTTTCTAGGACCCCATTTCCTAGCTTCGATTTCATCACCGCGCAGAGAGCATCCTAGACCTTTCCTAGCCTCAAGTTCACAGCATGCTAAGCATGTAAACTCCCTAAGCACGTGTCACATACGTTAAAATAAAGTCAATACATAAAATGTAAAGGTGAGCATACAAGTTTGATAATAGCATATAGAGTTCGAATTTCGTTTACGCATAACCAGCACGTACACATAGTGAAATGAAGCACGTTAGTTATCGACATAGATCCATCGATACCAATGACTGCAGGTTGACTGCCAGAGGCAGTTCGCAATACATGATTACCACCGTAATCCATGCAAGTAAAAGATCCTTAACAACCCCCGTGTGAACGGGTGCCGAGTCCAAACTATAGTACTATCGTTGCTAAGGCAGGTAGACAGCATTCCATGTGTAAACATAACAAACAAGCATTCATAAGCCACGTATATCATGCATTAACGGTTAGCGTTCAAATAGTTTGAGTAGTGTGATAGAGGTAGTTTGAATATTCGTAACGCATGTAACACCCAAAAGTGCTTAAAGCAAAAAGGGATCGAGTATACTCACAACGATTAATGGATTGAAGGGAGCG